>JACCGJ010005178.1:0-12410 GCA_013407085.1 Atriophallophorus winterbourni | reverse complement strand
ATCATCATCATCGTATCATCATCGCCAGCATTATCACCATCAACATAAATCTGATCCCCTTTTTTCTTCAAAAAAATGAAACATACTATTTGCAACCGTCAGACAAACAAGTTGTCACATTATGGAATTTGCACAAATAATCATGTTTCTAACTCCTATTCGATAATTTTCAGCTCTAGACCATTTCACAAAGTCAAAATAACCTATCGTATGATGCCAAAATAATGTTGAAGTAGTCAAAAATTTTTTTTAAAAAGATATGAAAATAGATCTTTCTCAACTTTCAAACTCACGCTCCTTTATACCGTTCGCCAATGTCGTTTTCCCACTAAGAGGTTTGCCGAGAATGGCGACTCTCAATGGACTGAAGGGTAGATTGGGTGATGGCGGAGGCGACTGTAAGTAACGAACGCAAATTTCGGCTCACCAATGGAGTTAAAAACGAGAGTAACGTAAAAACTATTACTTACCAACGGAAGATTGACAATTTTCCTTAGGCGATCAACTATGAACTCAAAGATGGGATTTGAGCTGGATAAGGAACATTTTATTTGCTGTTCTCCTAATTTCCTATCCCCAGGGACTTCAGCAGGAATTTGTTCGTTGGGTTGAATGCAACCTAACCGAATAATTTCCCATTCTCCTTGAACGTTCTAAAAATTGAAAGGATTTTGGGGCAGTTTCGGTATAGTTTTTTTTCAATTTTTGAGACAAGCTACTTGTACAAAATAAGTAGGCAATATTATGAAAAGAATTAAAACATTGAATTGAAGCTTATCGTCTGAGAATTCAGAATACGGTATTCTTGATTAAAAAGGACATAATAAATGAAAATTGGTATACGTTACACGATTCTGTGGCCGGACTGTACTTTACCTTAACCATAATCAAGATCTCTTTTTAAAATATTTAAAAGTAAGCTTAATTTCTATGATGCTTATCATCAAACGTGCCACTTATACTGTAGTTCAGCCAACCGTTTTTTGAAGAAAGTATCACCGTTTTTGAAACAGCGTATTCGCGTCTACATCTTCGAAATATTCTCACAGTTTTTCAATCCATCCACAAGGAAAGCATTTCATTTCAATTGAAGAAGAAAACAGCTTTATTTGATTGAACAAATTGCCAGCAAATATTAATTTAACAAAATAAATTTCTGGAATACAATGTACGATCGGGGGATCTAATTTATATAGTTGTATGGAAACTTTGGACTGCCGGTCAATTTGCAAATTCGAAAAAGCTTCAAATTATAAAATACTTTGAAGAATTATAAAGGAAATATTGTGTGAACTCGATTTAGAACTCGATTTAGGAAATAACCTGAACTCAGGTATATCTAAAACATCATTTCAAGCAATATAAAGCTTGTACACACACTTGCATAAATATCAGTTTTACATTAAGAATCTGTTGTTGGCTTCCTTCAGTCGATTTCGACCATGGATGTACATCACACTCACATGAATTTTTATGTTCTATAGCTTTTCGAATGACTAAACAGTCCGATTCGGGAGGAACAATCTCTCCTGCAGCGATTGCAACGATAGGCAGAACTCGGTCGTTGGGCGTCAGTTGCACGCATGCGTTCAGCAGCCGAGAGCTGTATTCGCTCTTCCCTAGCTTGCAGAAGACGCTTTTCGAAATAACTCCAATGTTAGCGGTCAAGAGAAAATTCTTCAAAACTCGCGTGGTCAATGTTAAGAGCTTTCATATCTCTTTTGCAAACGTCTTTGTACCGCGAGTGCGGTCTGCCCATTAAGAATAATATCTCTATAAATGAAACTACTGTTAGACCTAAAAATGCCCGTTGCTCAGTGTCGTGAATTATACCTATTTCAAATATGATGAGTAGACTCGAGCGAATCAAATATCTTTTATACATTTAGCACTTGAACGTATACGTATACGTGACGAAAATTTCACTTCTAAGAATAAATGTATATAATCGTGCATTCTGCACTTGATGAAAGCACGCATCTTTGAAGTGGCCGTGAATTGAGTGTCTGTGAGTGGAATGTGGAAGTATTTCAAATCTGTTTCTAGTTATCACCCAGTGAGGAGAGCGGAAGAGGTTGCTCACTATGTGACTGTAAATTGAGCAGCGAAACTTTAAGTGAGTGGCCAGCTTTGCTGCTAATCAGGTGAATACAGCAAGATTTGCTAGCGTAGCAATTGAACAAAGTTTGGTTTGAAACTACTCATAGAAACGGCTCACGTTTAGAGAGCAGAGTTCGGGTTTCGTGAATTGCAACATAGTTGGCGTCTTATGGTTTAACCTTTATAGCGGAGGTTTTAAGGCAAACATTCGCGCGGTCTTGATGCACGGATGTTTAACCCTAACAGTAATAGAAGAAGAATAAATAAGTTTGCAGGTGTTTGACAAAAGCCGTCTTAGTACCGTCGGATACGAAATATCAGTAATAGTGAGGCAGATATAAAATAGGACTGAGCATGCATAGAATTCGCTGATCAGGGCAGGGAAAGTGAATGGAGAATCATCGTTTTCCTAACGACTCCAGACTCAAATGATGTCGTTATATAGGGGGAACGTACCCTGACTAGGTTCGAGCAGATTACGGTCTTTACAGCTAAATTAGCCTTAGTCGTGTTGACATTCTTCATGGTTAGGTCAGGTTTAATCAGATCTTCTTACTCTCATAGATATTGCACAAAATAATGATGAGTGTTTGTCTTGCTGTAAGCAACATTTAAGATTGTTCAATTATTCGTGTATACTATCCAGAGGCGAGTAAAGGTATTTCTTTTGCATCACAGTGCTAGATGCAATGGAGATGTTGTGTTGATGTCACTCTCTAATCATTCACAAAACCTAACGGAATGCATACACATCATCCCAGTATATCTGTTCTTAATCTTCTACAGCATTTGTAGATCTTTAGATCCCATTATTTCATTTATTTTATAATTTTATCGTGTCGGGTTTGTATTTCCGTTAATTACTCACTGCCAGCTACCAGTATGAGGCAGTCTCTGACTATGATGATAGATACTTTTGCTACTAAGGACCATGATGTGAAAAATAGCATTACGTTGTAGTGTAGATTCAACTAGTAGAAACTCTAAAAAAGGAACAATCTTTGTTCTTTGCGTACCAGATTCATTATCAAAGCAGAATCGAAGCCAACATGTATTACTCATTGTTCGAAGAAACATCAAACCAAAACTTATTCTACTATTAAAGAGTATAATCTCGAAAGTTAAACTGCGTTTTATGTACTGGACATATCAATTTTAAGCGCTTCAAAGCTTGAAGATAGTCTTCTTTTATCCATGGTTTGTTGTGCAATATCTATGCAAAATCGGTTTGAAAACCACAAATACATATTTTGAACTTATTTTACCAAATTCACCGTCAAAACGATATGTCGAGGAATGCTGCATTTAAACTTACCTCAAAGTCATTTAAATCTAAATTGTTCAAGATTTCTTCACATTCTAATGAGGGGTTTTGTTCCACGGGATCCTTGAAAGCTTCAATATCAGATTCGTCTGTTAGAATGTTTTGACCAGCCAGAAATAACGCTTTCCAATCACGGTACAATTTAGCGGGAACTAATCTGAGGATTTATGAGATTCAAATCGGTAACATTGACAACATTTATTTAAAGAATATATTTTATCAAAATGCATACGGATTAACAAAAAATGTATACAGTAAGCACCCGGTAGCGCGCAAATTCATCTGCGTCAAGACCCTTGTCAAACGAGCGCTAACACACTGCAGCACAGATGAATTACGAAGAAAGGAGGAGAAATACCTATTTGAGATGTTCCGAAGAAGTTTTATAATCCGTTTCAAAGTCGAACGAAACTGACAAATTAGTGACCACACCAACAGAACAAGAGGAATGCAAGCTTTCTTCCAAAATGTTTCAGATATCGCGGCATATGTTCTTCTCTCGATAGGAGCAGAAATCGTTCACAGACCGTGCTCAACACTACGCAGTGAAGTCAACAAGTTCAAGGACAAAATCTCAAAAGAGGACCAATGAAGCTTTGTTCAAAAATCATAGGTTTTTTTATTTGGACAAATACTAAGTTGGCCAGACTAGACGAAAGTTGGCCACACGATTACACAAATATCATTTGGTGTTTTGATGAAATGACCAAAATTCGTTGATTTCAATACATTTGGACAAAACGTAGACCGGAATAGCTTCGAAATAATCTCCAAAGTTCGATATCGGTACGTACGCAAATTCCTAGAGGATTAGCGCTCGAAAGGATCATCGATCATCATCAACACATCCGATTGGCTGCCACCTACAGACCAATTAGAAACTGGTTACGAAGAACCACGGGAAAAACACTATAAACGGACAACCAAACACCGTATAAAAAACCCACAAATCACACTCGCAAACCGTTTAGCTGATGATGCATCTATATTGATGACGAAGCGTCCTCAGCAAACAATGTCATTCGGTGAACACCATTTGAACAACATCCACGACCTGAGTTACAAGTATTCTCCTCTATATCTTAATTTATACCTATTTGGTTGTCTTCTCATTTTATCCCTATAATAATGAAAAAAGATTCAGGCGAGGCCGACACTTCTCGGCCCGAACTTTGCACAATCGGAATGGAGGGTAACCACCCAACCAGCTATGAAATTCTCTGAAAACTTCAAAATTGTTTCAGGTATTCAGGTCTACTTTAGTCAAACAATGGTTTTTAAACAGATTCAACTGATTCTAGCATCATTTTTCGAGGAAATTGGAATGAAATAGGCCATCAATCTCCATGTTCTGACACATTGTTCAATATGAAGAATGAGCTGGTGCTTTGCAACAAGCACGTCCTCTGCTTCACGGCTAATATGAATCTTGCTCCGTATTTCTTCTCGAGTTTGACTGTCGAAAAATGTTTCATCATTAAATCACTTCAAACATTCACCCAGCACTAGAGTGGAAATCATTTGTCTGAAGGTTAACACTAGAAGCGCGGTACTGAACTATTTACGAAAAGTGCAAATTCATCTCAACAATCAAACCGCTTGAATGTTTCCACCACATCAATGCATAATACAAACTGGAAGATATCAGCCTTTCTACAGTTGACCTAAACACCAAGATCTTGTGATGAACCGTGAAAAACGGAGATGGAAAGAAGTATTTGACATCAAATAGAGCGGAAACTCTGGTTTGGAGAATTTTAGCCTTCGAGGCACTCAATTACAAAAATGAAATATTAATTATTCTTTCGGACAGAAACGGGCTCTAATATGCCTTAACAGGAAAAAATAACTGTTATACAAGAGTCAATTTGTTACGTAGTGAACATATCTGGGGAAACGAAGGGACCCTGCTAATCGCAATCTTTTAGAGCTTCGATTTTTTTCCATGTAAGGCAGCTCTTGTATGGGAGTCGTTCAACTGTTTCAATAAAAAAACTTGAATTAATGCCTGGTTAATTTTAGGCTTAGACAATTCCTCATATTTTGTCTGCAACTAGTCGTCTACAGATTTTGTCGAATTTTCCAAGTCATGTTCTTTTAATCGAAACAGGGTTTTATTGCATTATGTTTGTATGGCAGGTCGAGATGCGCAAATGCTTCAATTATTTCTCTGATGATGATGATGATGATGATGATGATAATTCTGTTTGTGCTGCGTGAACTACATCTCGTTGGTTCAATTTTATGCGTTGCTGAACCCTTTGTCTACGGTAATTGGATATTCGTATTTTATGATATTATTGTGTTATTCAGCTTAATTATGGCAGACGCCGCCTGACAAGCGCACTCCGATGGTGACTGAAAGTACCGACGTGGAGCTACTGAGCAATCGACTGCTTGTTTGAGGTGGTAACTAGAGTTACTGTCAGTAGACAAAGAGTAGCGTCGTTGAATGTGAAAGCAGGAGAAGTTTACGTGTATTGCGCGTCTTCAGAGTATCAAGTATTGACCTCCAATTAGAAGCAATATCATCGTATTTGCCTCTTTATGAACAAATCTCAAACCAAAAATTCTTTCTTTCTGGCCGACAGAATGCATTTCACAATTACTGGCTGATATTGGTAATATCCTCTCACAGTGTAACAAACTTTGGTTTCGATAATTACCAACGCAACGTTTTCGGCCACAAATATTTCTGGGATAATGCTGTGAGTACCTAACTTCATTTCACAGAGTTGAAACACTTTATTGGTAACATTTCGCGTCTGACACAGAAGCTTCGTCAGACACGTCTCATGGATAAGACGCCTTCAAGCTGTGGGACGAATTGCGTACAAAAACGCAATTGCTGTGGTTGCCTATCAGTATATATCCGGTAACATTTGAGAGAACTCAGTACTAAGATAAACGGACACAAAAAGCAAATCGGTAAGCAGCCACACTATTCAAATGAATATCAAGCACTAATCCGAGATTCATCCCCAGCGGAACACGTGCTGAACACCAGACATAGCGTTGATCATCATAACGTAAAAGAGATAAAACCATACAAGAAGCGACTTCACGCTGATGCGATTGAGTTAAAAATGTCTGGTAAGAATGCGGTCGACTCGGCTCTGCAGTGGATAAACGTTAGTGTGGGTGACCCCTAGTGTGCGCACCGATTCCGCAATCGAGATGTTCTGTCAGGAGATTTCATTCACACCTGCCAAAACCAAAGAATTGAGGGATTATACGGTACGTTGGGGTTGTGGCCGCGCCAGTATATCTTAACGAAGGCTGCACCCACCATGGACTGTGCAGTTCTGAACCAGCTTAGGTATGGTCAGGTAAATGGAATTTAAGCTTGATCTTTGTTCGTACTGACACCCTTGGTCTGACGAAGCTTCTGAGTCAGAAGCGTAACGTTACCAATAAACTGCTCTTACCGATTCATTACAAACTTTCCTTTGAATGAATATGGTTAGCTGGATAGTCATAAACAGAATTGAAAGCTGATGCTCTGATTTTTCTAAAATAATTTGCACAAGTCATTTAAATCGGAAACGAAATGAATGCTGCTGGGAGATTACCTAATCATGAAATTTAGATAAGTGGGTTGAAATTTTTTATTATTATTTTACCATTTTTAATCGTCAAATGTGGAATATATCTGAATTTGATCGTAAAACACACCCACGACTGTTGTTCATCGAGAAATTCCTGATGGCAATGTTGAATCCTTTTTTCATCAAGGGTAATCAAAGATGGTCTTATGGACCAAGCGGAGATGTGTGGATGATAATTATCTATGTTTGAACTCAATGTACATAATATTAGCATTTGACCACTTAAACTTTGTTTAGAAACGAATAAAACAATCATAAGTGGAACTCATTTCGGTTTATGGGAAAGCGAAGTTGGAGTAAAACTGATGAAGTTTGAGAAGGTTGAGTTTAATCCAGAAACATTTGAGTCCGAGCGATTGTAGCCAAGAGACAAGAACATATAGTCCATGAATTCAAGAAGTGCTTCGTTGGTGTGGAAGTTCCAGTTGATATCACCGATAATCTTGACAGCTTCCTTAGCACATACCTTGATGCTATCATCTAGCTTGGTGAAGAAGTGTTCATAGCACGTTTTAAAATCGGAGTAAAATCATTGAAGTCGGTTAACCTAGTTTCAAATCTTGAACGTTTTAATGCGTTTTCAGACAAAGCTCCCAGGATCAAAACAAGTTTCAAGTTTTTTCATACTATCTCTCGGTGGTTTCTTATAATTTTGTATATGTAAATAGCGATTTTGAGTCACATTTGTTAGTGATTGAAGCGTGCATCTTACAACCAAATCACCTAGTGCGAATGCCGCTGTATTGCATAATTTGAGAAAATGGGCTGAGCCTGGTTTAATATCATCTAGATGTGAATCAGGTCCCAAAATAATGGGAATAAAAACTGTGAGGGCTAACCCCTACCAATGGAGAAGCTCGCCATTGGTCGCTTCATACAAAGACCAATAAAATCGCGATTTTCGCATAAAAACGATACAACATGTATTGAAAATATAAGACTAACTAACTTGTTGCTATAATCACGATATTCCGCCACTTTTATTGCAAACTGCACAATCAATTCGCACACGTGATGCGACACAAATTTCCAGTGGGCATGGTGGGCAGCTTCGCGTCGTTTGGCTTGCTTGTTCGCCCAAGCTTCGCGAAGAATCGCAAGTACACTTGCTTGTTGGCGCTTCTTTTGAAGTTGTAATTCCTGTGAGGATAAAGGTGAGTGTGATAAGCATGTACCAGAATTTCTAGTCCTGTTAACAGTGTCGGGGTCATTTGTACAGGATGTAAATTGGTCGTATAATCCAAAAGATCTATTCTATGATGCGTTGATATCAGGAAGACGACCTGCGGGTACACAAAGACGTCTGCAAAAAAGATTTGGAAGCTCCTGGCATTGAACATGCGAGTTGCAAACAGATTGCTCTCGATCGCTCACTTTAAAGATACCGTACAAATTGTCATCTGCAAGCTGGGTGAGAGCACATACTGTTCTCAGCTGCTGATGGTAGATCTCCTCATAAGCGTGAAACCGGTACTGATCTACGGAGTACTGCCTACCGCTGTAAGCGCTTTTGGAGAGAATATTTCTCTTGAATCTGACGGTTTACTCATCTGAAATACTGCGAAGCATGAAACCACCATGCGCTCGAGATGTACATCCATGGTCGACATCGATCGAAGTAGGTTGGGCGACCAAAAGAGATGTTGTTGGCTTCTTCAGGCTAGTCGGGCAAACAAAGCTACTCAAATGTGCCAGTCTGGAGAACAGTTCATAAACGCTTAATTGCGATCGGTCAAACAGTGGACGGTATCCCATGTCGTTAAGGCGTGGGACTACGGTGGTGATGGTCGGGAGTTCAAATCCCACCCGAAGCGGAGGATATGCACTGCTGATGAGCTCAAATAAAAGCGAAACTCGAGTTCATTATGGAAAGTCGTGATCAACTTTGTGAATAGTTCGATGGGCTTGACACGGATGAGTAGTCACAAATGTAAAACAACACATTCTTCAAACATCGCTTAAACAACAATACTATATTTAAGTAGAAACCGCGTTTGGACTATAAGAATTGATGGCATTATGATGCTATTCGAGACTAATTTTTGGAAATTCAGCGTAGTAGTAGTAGTAGTAGTAGTAGTAGTAGTAGTAGTAGTAGTAGTAGTAGTGATGATTGCAGCACATCTGTTGATGTTAATGGTTTTGATGATGCAGATAGTTGAAATGGAATATAAAACGGCAACACACTTGATGTTGGCAACAATTAGGAAGGTGACGTTGACGCTGATATTGCAGTTAAATTAATGTTATTTATATAACGATGTAAAGCTTCATATTTTTAAGATAAAACGGACATTTTCTAAGTATAACAGTAAGTATATAACAGCTGGTCATGCTACCGTTAGAGTGTATGATGGACAGCGTTATCGCTTAGGTTGTGACAGAAATCCCAGCAATTCCAGATGGCGCAGAATTTCATATAAATTCGTTTTGTTTCATTTTCGTTGATCTCTGCATTTATTGCTGCATACAAATGGTTATCTGTATGAACAAATTGTGATTCATTGATATTCTTGAAGCCCGTGAGCGAAACTCCCTCCTAAGCGATTTCGCGACTTTGATATCCTGCACTTCGAACGCTAAGTCGTAGGATTTGGGTATCGCGACATCTTATTAGCCCGCAACTGTCACTTAATATAACCTGTGCATCATATACATCAGAGTAACCATCACATTCGATTAGTCTTTCCTCTAGTGAACAAGATTTCACTTTCGTCAATTGAATAAACGTCCGTCTTGATCCATATTCAAATGGGTGGGGAAACTTGTTTCCGGTCACACTAGGCCTAACCGCATACCCAATCCAAACGTCCATTACGTTGTTCCAACAGACTTCAAGGGCACTAGATCCAACATTATCACGTGTCACACCCGGGATTCTTACAAATTCTTAAAAGTGTTCTTTTTCATCCCTGGGGTCAACCATTTTAACGCTTGACGCGTTCTTCCAAGAATCCCACAACACAAGAGGATGCCAAATGGTCAAAGTACATGACAAATATTAAAAACTCCGCTCAGCTTACATAGACAAATCACCTTAAAACAACTCTGTCCTGAAGATATTTGCGCAGGTTGTCACTTTGATCTGATTTGTCGGTCCAATTCAAGCCATCACCATGCTGGGCTCTTTTAATCGACCTTGAAAAATTACATGTCTTTTAATAACGGTTGAGGTTATTCATCTGCTCATGTGTCTGTGGTTGTTGTTGCTCGAATGATTCTCATGAACTTTTTGTGAAACACAAATTTTTATGGGTTCGCAATTGTCGTCCCTGAACGTCCTGACCGGAAGGTCATGTTCTGCTTATTATTCGAAAGCTTGTTGTTAGCACACTTTAGCATGCATTGTGCACTTCCGTAATATTAATGTTATCTGACTGACTACTGATATGCTTCCATCCTTGTTTTATAAGCATTCGTTCTTCTCACATTTGGAAGAATGAATTTTATGTATGACATTTCTAATTTTCTTTTGCAAACGCGCAGCTAATTTCCTAGTATTACACTTGATCATTGGCGAAGTCATTCCAAAGAGCACTAATATGCCTGTAGTCACCTCAGAGATGTGCTGAACATGAGGCAGTGTATTTGGTTCGCTAATGATTTACTGTGAAGGATATAACATCTATGAGAATCATTTTTTTGAAAATGCTCGAAAATAATTGACCTTAGATGTTCCCAGTTGATTCGTACTGCAGTGTGACTCCACCTATTCAGAAAGCGCTTTCGGACAACACTATGTTTTGTGGGACAGCTTTTTTGGTTTTGAATGTCCGCCTATGGTAGATGCATGTTTCTTTCATGTATAAATTTATCTCTCGATTTACCACTTCTCATATTCGCGCGTTAAAGTCGATAAATGCTAAATATTTTCCCTTTTCCGTCTCTTCTCTTGTTTATCGGAATCAAAATAAAAACACCAAGCAGAAGCAAGTAGTATGTTTTATGTTGCGATATTTTTTGAGTAAAATATATTCTGAATAATATTTACGGTGTTCTCATCTTTATTTACACACCACAACGGTGTTCTGTTTGTTTGCTGTCATCCGGTGGAGACAGTAAGGTCAGCTTCAGTGAGCTTTTGTTCTCATTTCGTTTGCCACTATTTTAATTTCCACGTTCATCTAATAAAGATGCCATGGTTCGTATTACAGGGAACAGAGACATGAATAGATGACGCAGATCATCAGCTTGTCAGCTTGCCAATGAAACGAAGTAAATCAAGTAGCTAAAAACAACACGATGACCCGAAAAGTGTGGAAAAAAGTCGGATGTTGGTCAGCTGGAAACATTAACCGATGACATGAGATGCTCGGGATAATAAAAGGAATTCGAAAGATAATCCGAATTGGGTACGAGCGAGACATAGTGTGTGCAGACGGTTTTTAAAATAATATGCAATTTTTGCGATTTGAACCAACGTAATAAACGTTCTGTTAGGAGGGCACCCTCCTTACGAAAAAACAAGCCGGATTATCTGTTCGATTAAAGTTATCAACGCACACACTGGGCGTTTAAACTTTGGACTCCCGATCAACGTTCCATTCCTGTCTTGTTCGGTTTTCCTGACTGTTGGATTAAGAACAACACATAGATTGATAGAACGCAACGACTTTCTCGGCTGCAACATCGAAAAAACAACCAGTGTGTGCGTTCCGACCGTGGACATGTTTTGTATTTATATAGCAACAACAGAGTGAACCTGTGAGGGTACACTATAATCGTGGGAAAGTGCATAATGGGAACGACGGAAGTTCGTTGTCATGGTCGAGTCAGACAATTGGAATTTAGTGAAGATGTGTTTGTTGCCAAGGTTCAATATGGCTTACCCAACAGCAATTTCTCTACGTTGTAAACTTTGGTCGATCTGGTAATCCGGCTTGTTTTAATCGTTAGGAGGGTGCCCTCTTAACACGTTCTGTATAAAATTCCTTGAATTCTCACTTACTACGCTGGTGTCCAGTCAAAAGAAAGAAATTGTTGTGAACAAAGTGAAACTTGTCCTAACGAGATCAAAAACCTGACAGCGTGAACAGAAACTGTGTGTATAGTAATGAATGAGCAGACTAGCATGATGGTGTTTTCCGTTCAAATTTTGTTTGTCTCAATCACTGTACACTGTTTGACTTTTTACGCGGTTTTTGTGAATACAAATTTCGTTGTGCTCGGAGTTGCTCTTCTCCCTTCATTTGATATCCGTGCTGCGTTCTTGGAATTCGGACTGTCAGTTGTGGGAGTATTGTTTGCTTGTTCTAAAACAACCGATCCATATTTCAGCTGTGTCCTTTTACTCGGATTTGCCGCGGCTACATTTGTGATAACACTTTGACCTCTGGACTGAATCTATCAATCACCGATCTGGGAAGAATCACTTTCCA
>JACCGJ010005177.1:0-62695 GCA_013407085.1 Atriophallophorus winterbourni | reverse complement strand
TGGTACACAGCGCGTGCGTACTAAATGCTTTACTATACAGCAGTGAAACCTGGACCACCCACGCAAGACACGAACGGAAGCTGAATGCTTTCCATCTACGAAGCATCCGTCGTATCTTGAACATATCGTGGATGGACAGAGTGACTAACGCTGAAGTGCTTTCAAAAGCTGGTCTACAGAGTATGTTTACCCTATTACGTCAGCGCCGCCTGCGGTGGCTTGGTCAGGTCTATAGAATGGAAAATGGTCGTATTCCGAAAGATCTACTCTACGGTGAGTTGCAATTAGGAAGTCGACCATTGGGCAGACCGCACTTGCGGTACAAAGATGTTTGCAAAAGAGATATGAAAGCTCTTGACATTGACCCCACAAGCTGGGAAGAACTTGCTCTTGACCGCTCACTTTGGAGGCATTGTGTAAAGCGTCGACTGCAAGCCGGGGAGGAGCAAATACAGCTCCTGGCTGCTGAACGCAGATCACGCCGCCGGCGTGCAACTGATGCAATACAACAGAGTTCTGACTATCGTTGCAAGCGCTGCGGGAGAGATTGTTCCTCCCGAATCGGACTGTTTAGTCATTCAAAAAGTTGCAAAACATGAAATTCATGCGATGTGATGTACATCCATGATCGACATCGACCGACAGAGGCCAACAACAACAATATCAATCAAATAATCAATTATCATAGAACAGATTTTGACAGCAATTATTTAGGCAGTTATAGAAATCGTTTCGATTATGACACAGAAGCTTCGTCACAACCCGATAGCCAGAGCAGGAACTGTGATTAAATCGTGGCAGTGGTCTTCCAGACAGTTCTTATATGTCCGTCGCAGCGCTGATCCCTTGAGTGCGGGTCTCTCCGCTCGGTCTATTTATTTATACTATCTCTCAGCCTTATAAAATAAATATATTCAAGCTCATTCTTTCTTCTCATTTCAACTGCGCGGCTTGGCCTGCCGTTGCTTCCTTGCATGAAGCGAAACGTTACTCAGGATCTGAAGCATGAAGCATGTGATTCACTCGAATGCAGATCATATTTCATGCGATAAATATTGACTTACCTTATTGAGGTATTAGGTCGAATCTAAACAGAGGAATCTGATTAAAGGCGATTTAGATATCAATTTTTTCCACATCGAACATGAGGTTAAGTAATAAATTTCTAACACCTGGCACGACTATAAATATTGCGCAAATAAATAAACAGATTTAGTTAACCACATCACAGATTAGTATTCCACTAGCTCGTTCATAACCCGCTGTCCATTACACATTTTATACCAGAATTTAATTACTCAAGATCTGAGCAACGTTACATAACAACATAAAGTTTGTACATCTAATCATGACGTTCGCGGTAAAAGTGTGAGTGATTCCGCTTTTAATCCCAAAACGCTTTTGAAATGACGTCTTTGATTTTTCTATAACTTCGTATAAACAATTCACCAAGGTTACGGTTAGTTTGTCAACATTCGAAGAAAATCTCAAGTTGCGTTCAAGTAAACCTGAATCAATGCAATATTGATGAACAGTGACTTCGCGCATGCTGGTTGGTAATCCCAGTGTTATCTTGCTTTCGAACGCCATGATTGGTGATACGATCCTCATTTATGAGTGGCTCTGATGCATAACAACTTTACAATTTATACCACTAAACCTCTGTTTACCTGAAGACGACAAACCGACAGTAAATTTCCGTGGATTGTAATTATATGGTATGTGGCAACACAATTCAATGATCATTTATATACGTCATCAGAGATTGTTTAGAAAGCACTTGTGAACTTGTATTTGAACAACGTATTTTCTTGTGTTGAATGGTAGACACGAATTATAACGTTCTTTACAAATATTAAATCTTTCGATACTTATTGAAATAGATCTAAGCGTCTCAATTCGACGACACCGCGTTCGGATTCATGCTGTTATATCGTGATTATTTCTAAGTATTATGAGCTTTATCAATCTTCGATAAAATTTAATATACTTTTCATACAATATAATTTTATTAAGAGTTCAAATGTTGCTCGGTTATATTTTATTAGCATCCGAAGAATGTTGTGACAGCAACATGAGTGCATACGATCAAACAACAGAAACACTGGAACAAATTGTCGAAGTCGATACCGATAATTCAGACATCGTAAGGACAGGTTCCCCATTCCACGCCTCACACAGTGTTGCCCAATCGTCGGAGCAATTTGCACCGATGGTGTCTTTACCCGCGACTCCCAGAGAAAGGGGATTGGAATGCGTCAATTCGATGCGTCAAACTTTAGCTGCAGCTTGGTGGTTTGTTCAGCCTATACTGTTCACTCTCATCGGTTCAGAAGTCAATTTATCTCGCATGGCGGGCCAATCGATCGGTACGTTTTGCATATCACGAATTTGGTGTCCGTGATATTGTTCGATGCACTCGATTCGCAAGATTTTGTAAACACCTCGCATAGGGTAACACGTTTGGGGATATAAGGAATATATCGTTCCTAGATTCACACAAATTGAATATTTAATTAGAAACTGATTGCATATAACACGTCACTCGCGCAAATGATTCAGATTAACGGCCGACTTCGGTTTCATTATGCAAGCATTTCAGGTTATCGGTTAATAAGTGGAAGCTGACGGACAACTGGCCCCTTATCACATTTCGGGTCATTGGTACAACAATAACAACATTAGCCTGTGTTTCGCGACCACTTGAAGATTGCGTCTCGGTTCTTTACCAAGGTCAACATGTCCAACACTAATCGCGTTCACCCACGAATACAACGACACGTGAGAAAGTCATTTGGTCAAACGCATTTAATACACACAAGACAAATAAGTAACACACGCGTAACTGATACAAGCAAACTAATCAACCAAAAACTGAACTGAAACATATCTGTCCCGGTCGTAACTTCGATCTGATTTGTCAATAGTTTCCGTGTCGTCCAGGTGTGCTTCGATCGCCGAACAAGCGGCATACTTCTGAGGATGACATTGCTTAAACAATTGTAATGCAATACTTTAAGGCCCTCCATTTTCTTGTGTTGTGTGGGTGGGTTTTGTTCTCCGTATCATCCAAGAACTCGTGATTCGCACTCAACTTATTGCATTTCGCATCGCCACAGTTTGACATTGCTTGCATTATCTTGAGTTTTAAATATCTTCAAAACCTTTGTTAAAAATTTAACTGAATTCCAGTTCAAATCACTGATAAACTGAAAACTTGCTTGCTTGGTTCACATAATGTATATCATTTAAAAATAATATTAATTAATAGCTTTAAACGTTCTGAGATGTGATGCGTGTTCTGTTTTATCAAAAAGTAACAGTGGAATTAATTGTATGCTTAATTCATTGATTTTTTCGAAAATATATAATAAATTGCAGTCAGTGAATAATACAACGATGCAATTATTGGACTGGGATTTTGAATATTTTGTAAAGTTGAAAAAATGCGGAAATTGTAACTTTCTTGATGTTTGAAGAAAAGATAATAATGTGTGGGACTTTAGACCATTTAATTGCTTAAATTGCTACAAACGATGTTTAGATTATCTGATTGAACTCTGGTGAGATAATTTCTTCTTCAGCATGTCATGTCTTGCAATAAACTACTCACGAATGCTTTCCCTGAACGTCATTAAATTTTGGGCGTTGACATAAATTTTTCATTTGTCGCTCGTTCCGGCGAGTTTTAAATGTTTTAAATCGGACCGACTTTATAAAGATTGCAAGCGGAACAACTGTTGTAAATGTCCGTGAAAAATCGAGTCTCAAATCTAGAAAACATAATTGTTTGGAAAAAAACATTGATACTCGCACACCCACCTTACAGCTAGCTTTGATTTGCAATCCGAAGTAAACATAGTTTTTCTAAATGATAACCAAAAGAGGTTTTAATTACATCAATTTCCTTTTAGATGTTTAAGACGTACCTTAGAGGCATGGAAATATTAAGCATAATATCAGATTAATCATAATATAATATATTGCTCATACACATATGGACCTACTATTTTACCATACGTTTTGCAGGAAGTGGCTTTCTTGCCCTTATTATCGCCTTGTTTTTTCGTCTCGGTGTGACGATTTTGGCTGTGATGCCATCAAAGCTCAACATGAAAGAAAGACTGTTTGTTGGATTTTCCTGGCTACCGAAAGCCACTGTACAGGCTGCCGTTGGCCCAGTGGCACTCGACACGGCCAGGAAATTGAACGCAAGTTCGGAAATATTAGCGCATGCAGAACAAGTTGGTTCTTTATTGGAATAATTTCGTTTTCGCTATATGTGTCAAAATTTGATGTAACTTTAGACCGAGTGAAAATAGTATGACACAATTTGCAACGAGGCTCATCATAACATTTCTAACTGATGGCGATAAACGGCATGAAAAAAAAAGGTGTTGAGCAGATGATTTGAAAAATAATTAGGAAAAGATAGTCATTATGCAACATACATCCCGAGAGCACAATTATTCTCTCATAAAATAGCATTTTATTATCAGTTTCCAGCAAATGATTAATGCTATTGTCTAAAAACAATCATCAAGTATATTGAACTGAATTGTACTATTTTAGATGAATAGGTTTACGCGGCGTCAAGCAAATGGAAGAGAATTACGTTGACCAAATTAATCAGTATTTGCACAGACATTTTTAAACATTTACTTGGACTTGCCTCACGGAAAATATATTTATATGTTTATGCTCAAACATTCACACATTATTTAAGTGAATTGAATTATGTGTGTAGATGACGTAACCTGGCATCAACCTGGATTCAAGGATTCAAGGATTCAAGGATTTATGGTTAAAAAGTTAATACTTTATATCACCACAGGATTACGGTATGAAAACTACAATAGTATGAAAGCAATAGTGAATATCAAATGTAAGGTACACGAATGTTATTGTTTTGCATATGTAAGTCCAATTTCGCATTAAACGCCGCCAGGCAAGGAAAGTCCACTACAATTTGGGGTAGGGAATTTCAAAGAAATATAGCACGTACGACGAAAAAATGGCACTGACAATCAATACGGGAACTTGGAACATAAATGGATTAGGTATGTCCGCGTGTCATTTTCCTATCACACACATCGAACACGTGTTTCAGTGGATGTCCTTCGGTAGACACAATTTTATAGGTCAGAATAATATCGCGTCGTATCCTCCTTTGGGTAAAGTCGCATAGACCCAGACGTCGCAATCTTCCGGTGTAAGGAACATTGCGAAGACCCATCACTAACTTTGTTGCTCTTTGATAGATTTTATCGAAGAGAGCAATGTCTTTTCGCAGCCGAGGAGCCCAGACCTCTACCGCATACTCCATCGTAGGGCGAAGGTAGAAATTCATTATCCTTGGTAACGTTACCAGAGAGAATCTTCCAAATATTCTTCGAAAGATACCTAACAATCTGTTTGCCCGTCGATATATGTTCTGGCAGTGCGCTGTGCTCTTCAGGCTCCCGCTAATGCACACTCCATGATCTTTTTCTGACGAGCTCCATGCTAGGTTTTTAGTTCCTAGTCGATATGTCTAGAGAACATTCTCGTCAAGATGGAGCATCTTGCATTGCTGTATGTTGAATGACATGTCATTCATGACCGCCCAATTCGATAAATCCAAATCCATTTGCAGTTTCTCACAATCCTCTACAGAAATTATTGGCGTCCAAATTTTCATATCATCCGCGAACAAGACCATTTTGGACGATATGAGGGGGGATAAATCATTTATATACAGCATAAATAGGAGCGGGCCTAGAACAGACACTTGTGGGACTCTACAGGTGGTTTTGAACGTTTGGAATAGCGTCCTGTTAACTTTAACTTGAATGTCGCGATCTGACAGATAGTCGCACAACCATGAGAGGAGTGGATCACATATTCCTAAACGAAATTGTTTTTGAAGAAGCAAATGATGATTGACTCTATCAAAATTCTTTCGAAATGTCTAGGTAACAGACTTGGATGCAAGAACTTCTATCCAACTCCTTTGTCCGGTCGTCTAACGCTATAAGAAGATTCGTTAGACAAGAGCGATGAGATCGAAATCCATGCTGCGCTGGCGAAAAGAAATTCTGAGATTCAAAGTGTGCAACCATTCTTTTCGAGACTATACGTTCTATGAGCTAAGCAATAACAGGTTAAAGTGTGACGGGACGATAATTTGCAGCATCAGATCGGCAACCGCCTTCGAAGATAGGTCTTATCACGCCGGACTTCCAATCTTTCGGTACAACTCCCTTAAGCAACAGATTTATAATGTTTTCCTTTGCAACTCAAGGATGTGAAACGGATGACAATTAAACAAAAATCTCATTTTCGTACATTTCCATCAGATTCACCCCACAGCCGGCTTTCTGCTGTGTACACTCATCAGGTAGGGACAGTAGTATCAGGATCCGCGTGCGCTTAAAACAGTGGAAGAATGGCAACCATGTTGCGTGTGTATGCTTCTCTATATGTGCCATGGGAATGCATGCAAATGAGTTTTTGTTCATGGTCATGGGTTCAAACCCAGTCCACATGAGGCTGAACTCATGTGATGGAACAGATTGTTCGTGCTAACCTTACCCAACAGTAGCATACGAGCGCAACATTTTTACCATTCTTCCACTGTTTCAAAAGCATGCTGATCCTAATAATACTGTACCGACCTGGTGAGTGTAAACAACACGAAACCGGTCGTAGTGTGTGTATGTGTGATGGAAGTGCATGCAAATGAGCATTTTTGTTCATGGTCATGGGTTCAAACCCAGTCTACATGAGTGTGGGCTCATATGATTAAACATTAGTTCAATTTACTTTTTAGATTACTTGAAGTGTGTATTTTATCTTACCTCAAATTTGTTAGTGATATTATGTATCCACTATCGATATGAACGCTGACAGACAAATCGTACAACTAAGGTCAACGTTAATAAATCTTATGATATTTATTGAGTCTAATAAATCTGACGCAATGTGGTACCCTTTCGTAAGCGAAGTGCGCATTGACTTTGATCGAATTTGGGCTGTTCGCACAACCGTCCATTTCAATCAACTGGTTATCTGTATCTGAAAAGGGGATTTATCTTGGTCGCGTTATTTACGATCTGATAAATGAACTTCACATCTATTTACATCTCTGTTTACCAATGTTTAGCGGTAAGGTCAAATAAGTGGTGGTGGGTTGACTACTACTTAATCATGTTCCCTGTCCTGACTATCACCCTTGGTCTGACGAAGCTTCTGTGTCAGAAGTGAAACGTTACCCAAAAACTACTCTAACCGATTGCACTCAAATTTCTTTGCATTATGAATACACGATCGGTCCCAAACATTTTCCAATCGATTGCTATTTACATCTCTGTTCTAAATGCGGTCGTTGATGTTAATGTTGATTTTACAAGAATATGCCTATCACATTCATAAAGATTTTTCGAAAATTTGGACATCATGTATCTGATAACTTTCTCAGTGTATTTTCGGAATATTCTGGCGATGTCCATCATTGCACTAGTCATGCAAACTAATTTATACTGTTTCAAGGCTCACTGAACCTAATCTTTCTGTCTCCACCTGATGACGGCAAACAGCAAGAAACCGGCAATGGTATGTAAGTGCGGCGGGTGAGCAACACATTAATTTATATTGTGGTTCAGCAAAATGAGCTAATGACCGGTATTGTATAACGTAACCACGGAAACAAACTTCATTGCTACCGACGCAAAAGACACCATGCTGCTCACTACGAAATATCGCATTCTATCACTTATCAGGTTTTTGTGGCAATCGAAGCTCATTGACGTTTTTAGCAAAGAGCTCTATATCTGATATGATTAGACTTCGTGTTGTTGGTAATCTTGGCCTGCTTCGGTCGTTGTCAACCGTGGATGTACATCATAAGCGCATGGTGGCACCATGATCTGCGTCATTTAGAATGACTGCGTGCTAGGCTATCGTAATTACCTCCCTACTTATTATTGTTGCTGATTCTACACCTTGGCAGGATAAGAATCCGCGTTAAGCAATCATCAGAATTAACAAAGATGGAATCTCGATCATCTGTGTAAAAGTGGCAAGTCATATCTGATGCGCCATCATGTCCTCAGTTCCTAATGTAGCACAAAAATAGGTAAAAACTTTTTATTTGGCCTCCTTCAATCAATGCAGTCCATGGATTTACATCATGATCGCATGATAGTTTCATGAACCACAGCTTTTAGAATGACTAAACAGTCCTATTCGGGAGTGACAATGTCTCTCGCAGCGCTCACAGCAATAGGGATGACTCGGTCGATCGACGTAAGTTGCACGCCAACGGCGTGACCAGCGTCCAGCAGCCAAGACCTCTATCTGCTGTTCTTCAACTTGGGCATGGCGCTTTACACATTGCCCACAAGTTAGCGGTCAAAAGCAAGTTCTCCACAATTCCTAATGGCAATGTTGAGAGCTTTGATATCTCTTTTGCAAACGTATTTGTACCGCAACTTGGTCTGGCCGAAAGTCGACACCCAGATTTCAAGTACCATTGAATATATATAGACGTGATCAAGCAACCGTAGGCGGCGCTAACATAGTAGAATGATTATGCTCTGTAGACCAGCTTTAGAAAGTACTTGTGCATTCGTTACTTTATCTATCTACCATATGTTGAAAATACGACGAATGCTTTGTGATTGCAAAGCATTAAGCTTCCGTTCGTATCTTGCGTAGAGGGTCCACGTTTATTTTGCACGTACTGTATGCTATCATCTTTGTATTCACCGTCAAGTTGCGCTTTCCCCAGACACGAGGGTTCAAACACTACCAGATGGAAGCTGCCCTGCCAAGCTCTTTATCTCAATTGAGAGGTTAGCTGCAATGGTCGAACCCAGATATGTGAAATGATGTACTTGTTCAAGCTGGCAGTTTCCAAAAGTGCTGAAGAGATGCCATACGATCCCTTTACAATGGACTTTTATTTTCTCATGCTGATTGTCAGTACGAATTCTTTGAATGCAGTCGAGAACTTTTAGAACGACCTAGTACATTCGCAATTTTTTGTCTATTATCAGCCAAGTTTATCGATGTAAAGCTAGTATTAGGACTGCGAGTTAGCGGGATGAACCTGAAAGTGAAAAACGAGTTTCCTCCCCCTGTGTTCTGTTTAGATTTATGCTCTGCAAACTTTTGTTTCCCCACATTTGGGAAATTTTAGTGTGATCAATCTGAGGGTAAATATGGTATGTCTCGAACTTACAAAAGCCATGCTGGTATAGAAGCTCGAACATAGCATAGAATCATGTTGATTTTCAGTCACATAATTGGTTCCGTAGAAGGTTATATGGGATTATTGTAAGAAGCACTTTTCATTTTGTAGCAATATGGTTTTCTCATTTGAGTATTTGATGTAAGCTTTAGTCTCGGTATTCGTCGGGCTCTCGCTTTCTATTGTTTGAGGGAGAATTTGATTGAAATCTTCGTTGGCAATACCTTTTTTATATTTTGATTCTGGCAGCATACATTAAACTCGTATGGTAGATAGTTGACAACTAGTCCTTCGAATGGAATGCTTTCAGTAGACTCAATTTATGCTGGTTATCAAATCGATCAATATACTCAGATTATGTCGATTCTGTGTTTCCTAACAAATTCGCTGAAGTCTTCAATGCATGTATGTTGACTGCTTATCATGCTCTATTACAGGATCTGTGTTTGAACAAGCTATTTTAAAATGGCGAACGAAAATGTTGTGCCGTTGTACTAATGCTATTGATATAACTTACACCTTTATTCATTGCATAATTTATTTGCGACTTTGCCATCACTGTCGATGTTGGTTTCATTTAGCGTAGGGTTAGCTTCGTCAGTTTTCGTTCATTTGCTTGATGAAATCATTATGCCATGTTTGTCAATACATATAAAATTGTTGTTCAAAGAATGTCTAAGCTTTCCTATAATGGTAGACATCGTCTGGTTTATCAGTCAGGAAATCATAACCACTATCTAAAAGAGAGAAAAATCGGGTAAAAATCCATGGTGATGGACACAAAGAAGCAAGCTTTTAAACAAAATATTCAAAATCACACTTTTTGATTAGAAAGTTAGTATACCTTTCTGAGATAACCAATCCAATTGCACGTTTATGTATAAATCTTTTGTATCTAGTTTAATGTAATCCAAAGAAAATGCCTAATCTTATAGTATGATTCCGCCAACTTGTATATAAATTTTTGCTTCACAGGTGGTTACATTGGCAGCTTTGGCAATACTGCTGACGGCTCCACTTGGAGCTTTCTTGATGCCATTAACAGCTCCATACCTGTTGCGCCAAGATACTCAAGCGGCAGATGCCATGCTGTCCAAATTCGGAACAACCGACACGTCAGAAACAACTGGTGAAGCGAAATCCACCTTGAAAGAGCTCAATTAAACCAAAATGTGAAATTTCTCTCGACAAACCAAATCCAAACACGGCAAACTCATCTACCACCGGACACGATAACTGAGAACGTGCTCATTATGCAACTAACATTATGTATTGCTGGGTTATGATTGCAATCGAGAATAAATTCTGCAGACATTTTGAAGAACCATGGAAGCAGATTGTTATAACTCCGCCGCATATTGTTTCCAAGTTGACAATAATTTTTTGAATATTTTGTTCATCGATAGCAGATCATTTAGCGTAGTTCTATTTTGAATCGGGTTCGAAATTTCATTCTTCAATTTAATTTAGAAAACTTGTTTTAACGTCAGTTTTTGAGAGTATAAATTTGGTATGTGCTTCCAAGGCATGCTCAGTTTCGTCTATTTTTCGTTCAACAGGCGTAGAGTTGAAGATGAAAGGAGGTTTACTCCGTTATTTGAGAATACTAATTAAATATGTGAGCAAGAGATAGCCTTTATTTTGTGATGTGCTTTATGTTGAGATACATTGAAAGAAAATTAAATTCATTCGGTTAGCTCTTCCAACCGATGATAAAATTGCGAAGCTGGATTTTCAGGAAAAGAATGAGAATGGCACACTAAACAATGCTTTCTATTAAACTATCTATCTATCTATCCATTCATCTATCTATCTATCTATCTATCTATCTATCTATCTGCCTATCTATCTATCTATCTATCTATCTATCTATTATTGGAAGTTTATTTGACTACCATTTATCTCTATTCAAAATTAACCACTCATCTAAATATCAAACAACTCCACACACGCGTTCCATTTACAAGGAAGAACAACAGCGGCTCACTAAACGTTTCTATGTTAGTTACAAGAAACTAATCCTTAAATGGATATTCCATACGTCGTTAGTTTTATTCACCTTGAACTCGCATTTGTTACACACAATTAACCAAAATTTGAATTCAAGTTAATCCAGGTACAACCATGTTCATCATATATAGTGCGATGTACAAATTGAATTTGAGGAAGATTTCGGTTCACCATTCAGTCAATGAAATCTATTTTCTCCCAGTTTCCGGTTTCAAGATAACCACTAAACAATGACTGCTGAAAAACTCTAAACAGAATGAGTTTTCGAATTTTCGATGATAAAAATTTTATTGATCGCGACAATAGGTTACCAGAATATCCGGTCTTTTGTGTCATCACATCATTAAGCAAAAATGTTTGCAATTATTAAGCTGTGCGAACAATTTTCCTGGTTAAACAAGATGCTGTTCATGAACACCACTAGAAAATGAATCCGTTTTACTAATTCGGAGGTACCTACGACGAGTATATAAATGGTGACCTAGATGACTTCTGCCAGATTTGTTGGGGCAATTATCACTTATCTTTTTCTATTTATTTTATGATTTTCAACTATTAAATTAATTTGTTACTCATGGTCCCGTGGCCTCCAAAATGTAATGTTGGTTATGATTAAAATGTGAATCTTACTTTAACGTAAACCTTGTGCGAAATTTACACTCCTTGAGCAGATTAAACGCTATACGGCAAGCCACAATTTGGGGGTTTTAGTCCTCACTCAAAACTGCAAATGGCATCAATTCTTTTCATGCTGCGTTTAACTATTTCAAAATTCAAACGGAGAAAAAGCCTCAAATATACTAAATGCTTCCCGCATATTTTCAGAAAATTTCGATGTCAGGTGAGAACAGTACATATCCCTACAAAATGCACTTTCTCCTAAAAACGGTTCAAACTGTATACAACTTTGACAGCCACTGAAATAATAAATATTCCATCACGAGTTTGGTTCCCAACCACCATTTTGTGTGATGGATAAAGAGATTTTAATTCAGCAAGTAATTTTATGTTGAAAACAAATGGAGGTGCAATTTATTAACAGCACCACATGGCAAAACATGATTGGGACTTGTTGAATTTGATTTTTTTCTGTTCAGCTACCACATTTCTTATCGTTACCTTCCATATGGTTTAAATAGGACGCATTTTATATGGCGTTAAATAAAGTTTAACCAACTATGGTTATTGATTATGATGTAGAGGCACATGGATAGATAGGATAAGCATGATGACGAATAGGCCTATAAATAAGATACCCATCTGGCTCGATCGCAGATGAAAGTGGAGAATATTAATACTTACGAGCCTTGGACGACATGTTTACCACAGTTTGAAAGTTCAGAATACCATACTGGATTTAGGATTCTTTAATAAAAACTTGCTCTTGACCGCTCACATGGGAGACATTGTGTGAAGCGGCGTCTGCAAACTGAGGAGGAGAACATACAGATCCTAACTGATGAACTCAGAATAAGCTGCCGGCGTGCAACTGATTGATCCATGTGCTTTAACGCCTGACTCGCACTCAGCAAGCAGCAATACTTAGTATGAGTTATTTAAACCTGCTTACCCTGTATCTTCGAGACATTCACACACCCCAAACGCTAGAATATTGATTCGTAGATGTATTAGATTCAGTCCATTTATACAACCATGTCCACGAATGCATTCGGAGAATAGGTCCTGAACGCCCCTCCGTTTCCGATTTGGTGTTAACATCGGGAGAGCTATCGGTCAAGGCCATCGGATTCAAGGCGCCGCTCGGTCTTAGTGACCATTTGGTGCTTGAGCTCTACTATGCTTGTAATACACAGCAATTGCTGGATCTGAATAGGGTGATTCGCTGGGTAGATAAATTGACCCCGAGTAAATCGCTCGTGCATATTCAGCATTAGAAGACGGGCCACATAAGCCCTGACTCGTATTAGAAAAAACTTGAATATTTTCTGAAGATAGACGAGAACTCACAGATCGTTCATACAAGATCCGAACATGAATTTCGTTTTGCTGTCCGCAGCAGAACAAAAAAGTGGATAGCGCCGAAGCGCGCAGCGTGGATGCAGCACAAAGCAAACAATACTTCTACTGCTTGGAAACATTTCAGTATGTTACGCAACAAAGTGACTTCACTTATTCGGAGGATAAGGAGGCGCACCAATTGATGCTGCTGTCAAAAAGGAACGCAACACTAAGTAACTATAAAAAACATGAACGCGAAAGCAAAAGTCAATACCTGTATTTTTACCGTCCAGAATGGTGAAAAACCTACTGAGAGCGCGTTGGAACCCGCAAATGCTCACGCAATTAATTACTCTAAAGTGTACGTGTCAAAAGGTTTTAGTGAAACGTTGTGAGTATTCAGTCGACTCAGGAATCGAGTCATTGGCGAAATTTTGATAAATTCAGATATTGTCGCAAGTCAATTGCTTAAACTTAATGTAAAAAATTCCCAGATACGAATGACATCAAACCGAATGTGCTCAGTTTCTGTCATAGTCAGCTTTGTGAACCGCTTTCCAGTCCGCTTAACTATTCGATGCTTAAGGTAGTGGTTCCGAAAGATTGAGAGTCCGGTCTGATTACACCTATATTCAAAGGAGGCTGCATATCTGGCGCTGCAATCTATCATCACGTCACATTATTACCTATTATTGGTAAGGCCGTAGAACGTATAGTCTCGGAAAGAATGGTTGCACACTTTGAATAACATTAGTTTTCGCCAATGCAGCATGGATTTTGTTGTCATAGCTCTTGTCTAACGAATCTTATCATAGCGTTAGACGACTGGACGAAGGAATTGGATAGAAATTATTGCATTCAAGTCTGTTACTCAAATTATCTAAGGTTTTCGACAGTGTCAATCACCATTTGCTTCTTCAAAAACTGATACGTTTAGGAATATGTGAACCAATCCTCTCATGGTTGTGCGACTACCTGTCAGATCGCTACACTACACTAGGCCCCCTCCGCATTTTAATTTACATACCCATTTACCCCCACCTCATATCATCCAATATGGTCCTCTTGGCGGAAGATATAATGATGTGGACGCAAATCAGTTCTGCAGATGATTTTGAGAATTTGCAATTGGATTTGGACAACGTGTCAAATTGGGCGGCCATTAATGATATGACATTCAATATACGGAAAAGTTAGATGCTGCATCTTGGAAAGAATTTTCGTTGGACATATCGATTGGGAACTGAAAACTTGACATGGATCTCGTTGGAAAAAGCTCTTGGAGTATGGATTGATGTAAACCTGAAGAGCACGGTGCACTGCCATAATATATATCCTCACATTGTTCCGTAACCCAAAAGATTGCGAAGTCTGGGTCTATGTGACTTTACCTATAAAGGGATACGACACGATACGATTCGAAGGACATTCACTAAAACACTTACTTGATGTGTGTGATGGGAAAGTGATACGCGGACATACCTTATCCCATTACGTCCCGAGTTTCCGTATTGATTGTCGGCGCCATTTTTTCGCCATAGTTGCTATATTTCTTTGGAATTCCCTGCCCCAACATGTGGTGGACTCTCATTCCCTGGCGGTGTTTAAAGCGAAATTGTACTTACACATGCAAAGAATATCACTCGGGAGCCTTACATTCGATTTTCTCTATTCCATTATTTTATTATATTTTTATATTTTCATTCATACCATAAAGTATTATCTTATTAACCATAAATCCATGAATCCTTGAATCCTCGGATCTTATTGACCGAGTTCTGCCTTTTGTTTCAAGCGCTGCGAGAGAATCAGACTGTTTAGTCATTCGAAAGGCTGTGGAACATTTAAAAAAATCATGCGATTGTGATATACATCCATGGTCGACATCGACCGCAGCGACCGACAACAACAAAAATAAAGATTTTATAGTGACAAAATTAGCTAACTATGCAATACGATATGATGTTCGAATAAAATTAAAACCAATAGTACTTCCATGTTTGCTTCCCTTCGTTTCGAAGTCGGAGTTAAAGTCAATACATCTTTGAAATGTATTGGGGAAACGTCGGCAGTAATTGCATGTTTGGATAAATTAGTTTTCCAAATTGCATGTGTGAAACGGAAGCACTAAGCGTTTTCATGAGTTTTGGGCCAACACCGTATTATTCAACATAAAAGTTCGTAACGTTTATTTGAAGATGATTCCATTTCGTGATGCGAAAGTTTTAGGGGTTTACTGTTTGACAAATATCATACACGCACTGAATAAAAGTACCGGTGACAATTTAATATAGAATGTAGCATTTTAAATGTAAGATTGTGACTGTGTGTCGAGAGAATGAAACCATTTTTAAAGAAGTGTTTGAGTAGGAGAATGCCGTATGAATTGTTCGGTATGACAGAATTAGAATACCTCCGATGCATTTGCACGCAAGAGTCCACAATCGGTGTCTAGTCAGTCGTTGCTTAAATGGTATACCATACACTCAGGAAAGTATTTTATTTGACCTATGATAAATCCTTTCGTATAGAGAAATGTGTTTCTCTATACATGGTGCCAAAACTTGTGTTTTAAAGCCCACGATTGTGTTTATGTATTGCGCACTTTGTCGAAAAAACGTCTGAGTAAGCTGAGTACGCTTCATGCACGCTTATAGATGGCCTCACACTGTATACTGTTTTCCGAATTTCCGCATACCTAAATAGTATGTTATTTCTGTGACGTAAGCCATTCACAGTTGTGACTACCACGTGCCTATGAGAACGGAAATGGTTTGTCAACATGTAACAGTTAACACTTTTTTATATAAAAAGGCAGTTTGTTTTGAATCGATCACTAGTGCAGCATATTTAGGTCTGCATGTATAGCTTGGCGATCGTCGACAGATTTGACTTTTTTGAAACTTTTTACATCATTGACACTAAGAGAAAGCTTAGATCGTACAAATTGCGATAAATTATTTACAAGTATTAATAACAGTATTTGGCCTAATACTGAACTTTGTGGGAATCCGTTTGTTGTATCCACAGTTCGCTAAACTCTGCCATTTCTTCTGAGTTGTTCAGTTTTCATACAAATCGCTTGTGAACAAAGGGAACAGATTTCCAGTGACGCTGACAGCCTGGAGCTTCCGAAGTAGTGAAGAATGTTCAACACTATTGAAAGCTTGAGATATATCTAAGAAAAACTATGCTCGCAAATACCTTTGTCTAGTGCGTACATCCAATCGTTTAAAATTGCGAGCAAGTTAGTCAAGCAAGAATATATTTTTCAAAATCCGTGTTGGACTTGAGATTAAATTCGATGGCTCTCTAGGTGCCATATAACACGTTCGCACACCAAGCGTTTCAGTACTCTAGAAACCACTGAAAAGAGCGGTACAGTGATATAATTGTCCGGATCAAAACGACTGGCACCTTTATAGATTGGTGCAAATAATCGGGTTTTCCAGTCAGCTGTAACGATTCCCAAATTTTGTGAATGGTTTAATGAATCACATATTGAGCCACAAAGCTTCATTTCACGACCTGAGAACAGCCGGCATTATTCTGTCTCTCCAAGAAGATTTATTTAAGTTTAGTCTGCGCAAATGCTCTCGCACATGCGTAATATTCGCAATGACATTACTGACGCTTTTCACCTCTTTTGAAAGTGGCCAAGTTGTTGGTTGTGACATATCCTTTGGACAAAAGACTGGATAAAACGGCGGAACGATGAACATGTTGGAAATTTGAAGCCATGATGGACACGTTCCATGAAACAAATTTGTTTAAATATGCATGAAAACTGATCGCTCTATGCAAAAGATGGAATAAGATGGAATAACCTGAACGCGTTGACAGAAAAGCTTTGTTTTTTACGAGTTTCAACATAGCAAAATCGTTTATAACACCCGTTTGAACGCTGTTGAACTACACATAAAAAGTGAAAATTCCCCAGCATCGCAAAAGAAAGAATAAGAGTATAAATTTTGGGATATAATCGTACTCATTTTTTCACGATCACATGAATCACAGCGGTGTCATACTACTCCGGGTTCATGTCGATCATTGCAGGTGTGCAGCATCAGGAGAGCATCCAGTGTTACTAAACTCATGCAAATGGTAAAATACTTCCGCATGTGTGTTCGCTGCCCCTCGATTTCGCTAAATGTGCTGAACATTGTTTGGAAAGATATTAAACAATAGATCGACTCATAAACAGACTAGAAGATAAAGCTCGAACAAGGTATAACGTACTGCTTTTCCGAACGTCTTTATATTGAATGTGCATCATTCAGGAGAGAATTTCTGATTTGATCAGAACGATCTTGGGTAGTTTCCCACGGATACTTAACATTTATATCCGGTCAACAATAGAATGCGATGTTCGAGCATGTCGTCATTATTACAGATGGACATGGTATTGCTGCAACATGTGTACCACCGCACAACAAATACTGGCGACTAAACTACACAACAGGCCATGCGAGCAGAAAGTTGCAACTCACAAACCATGTGATATTTCGTACGGCCATGCCAGAAGTGATTTTATCCAGCTTTTCAACATTCCGCACACAGTGAATCCCCACTTTAATTCCTGTTTAATCAGCAAGAAGCGTGTGGTAGCAGATTTCATGGCTATAAGTTAACCATTCCACATTCTAGATCGACGGTTCTTATTTGCTGTCCGAGTTTCTTTTAAATTGAAGTCTCTGTCCCCACAAATCATTTTACATCAAGGTGGAACATTTTCAAAGCTGAACTTGATAAATATGTTGTCCAACTCCAACTTGTAATCTAAGTACATAAGCTGATTTTCCATATTGACAACAAATCTTTGTTCTTTTTATGAATACCCGATATTTTTAATCTGTGGTTTCTGTAAAATATTTGCTTCCTATACCATTCGAACTTTTAATGACCTTGAATAAGTTAAAATTCATCTTGTTAATAATGTACGTAAATTTCATTACGTTTTATTTTACATTCAAATCTCGGTACTATGCCACCTCGTTACTATGCCACTCTCGCTACTATGCCCCTTTTGCTTGGTCCCGACAAAATTCAATACAAAATAAGTTTACTATGCCACTCCCTACTCTCGCTACTATGCCACTATTCTGTGACTATTTAAAAGTGCATTTTTGCGCATTTGACGCATATAGTCAGCCGGTTTCAAGGTCAAACACGCGATGTTTCTCCCTGACGTCAGCTACAACAAGCCAATCACCTCACGCACAACGACGAGCCTCTTTCTTACTCTTGCTTTAAGTATCGATAGATAGACCCACGAAAGCGCGCGCACAAACAGACACTCACAACAGTGACATCGTTATTTTTCAAACTATTCAGCCCATAATGTCAGCTCAGAAACGCACGCGAACCGACTTTACGCTGAAAGAGAAGTTCGAGATCATCGATGCTGCGAAGAAGGAGCCGAGGGAGATTAGAAAGAAATGGGGCGTCGAAGTTAAGAGAACCGCCGTGAAGGGCATTCTCAGCAAGAAGGATGCAATTTAAGCTGCAATCAAAGCTGGAGTTCCATCGAAGCGCATGAAGCTGACACAGCCTCACGACCTGAAGTTTGAGGAAGGAGTGCTGATGTGGCTGAAGCAAGCAAGAGGACTGAATCTGTCTGTCAGCGGCGATCAAATCAAGGAGGAGGCGATAAAACTGGCCGAGCTGATGCACATCCCAGACTTCATGGCGAGCGACGGTTGGTTAGACAGCTTCAAGAAGCGCAATGGCGTCACGTTCAAGACAGTGTAGAGCGAAGCTGGAGCGGTGGAGTCCCAATCCCTTATTGATTGGCAGCAGCAGGTTCTCCGGCCCTTACTCAGGCAGTACTCTTCAGGTGATGTCTTCAACCTGGACGAGACTGATGCAAGCGTGTGATCAGCTAGACAACGAGATGAACGAGATCCGACGAAAGAAGTTGCGTCAGCCGACGATTTCTGAGAGTTTTGGATTGATCGATTGAGCAAATAAATGATGGACTTGAGAAAATAAAGCCGTTTTTACAAAAACTCGTTACTATGCCACTCTCGCTACTATGCCACTTTTGCTTGGTCCCAAAGGGTGGCATAGTACTGAGATTTCAGTGTATGTGAAATATGTACGATTTCTTGATCATGTGTCCCATTTGATTGGTGCTCCTTGGGTTTGTGTTGTTTTTCTACCATTTTTATATCAAGATAGATGACATAGTCAATAACAAACCTCTTGATTTTCATACAGTGAAATATGATTTTGTGGATATTGTAAGGGATAGTGAGGAATGAATCGTTAGGCTGTGTCTGTTTAAGTCATATCCAGACAAAACAATGAATCCGAGACAACCAGAGAAGAACGCAGACCGCATGGAGAAGGAGTATATTGTTATTATTGTGTGTGTTAACTATGTACAAATGGTATTTAACAGATGGATAATGTTAATTGAGTTAACGAACAAAACATCAATGGAATGTTAGTGATAACGATTAAAATAAACCGTTAGATCAACATGGCGTTATCGGTAATCGAAAGGTAACGATAATATCGAAGTTAACAAATGACCATGATGCAAAACGTAACACTGTACAAATCACTACAATCTCTCTAACATCTAAAATTGCCATTGTATTTTTGAATGATTTTCAACCAAACGATGGAAGCTATTATTTTGAATACCTACGAGTTGGCACTGGTCAATCGATAAACATTCTGTTGCGTCCCAGATACCTGCGCCCAAATAAGTGTTTGCTTGTAGATACATTCTAAGCAACATAATGCAAACGATTGCACATACAAATTCGTTTACTCCTTCTGAACAATAGGAACGAAAATTTATATCTTATATTTATTGGAATGGTACATATAAACAATGGTATCCCATTATTATGCAGTACCTAATAGATTGCTTTTTGCGCATATATCAACAAAGATACAGGACGTTTATTATGAGTAAATCGAAGATTCTTATTCAAGGCCCGCAATTATGAACATGGTCGAGTTGATACCTTAAATCTTTTGGTTCTGACTCGTTACATGTGGCATTGATAACTGTTTGAATATGAAACCAAGAGGCAGACTATTTATTTGCGTGATGAATTTACGTAATTATGTCAAACGCAGACCAATTGTGAAGACACATTTATTGGTTTCCAGCAACTAACTCACATCATGGCAGTAGGGCGCAAACTACTAGCTTAACTCAAGTAAAAGCTGATCAAATTTTCGTTTATGAAACAGTCGTCGTGCATTTAACTTAACGTGGGTTCTGTTATATATAGCGTACATATATACCCGTATGATGAACCAAATGCCACCTGACATGAGGGGGTACACTTCCAGACTAGTCGATGCAGTTTGCCTTTTTTGACCCGGCACCATTGAGATACGATATCGTGGTGGTCAGATATGCACAAGAACATGACTCAAAATTCTGGTCATAGGTATTTCTGCGGAAAGCTTTCTTTTGATATCAGAAAGTGGCGCAGCGCTATGATGGTTTATCAATCCTTTATCCATGTTTCAACATTGGCATAAGAAGCATTAGATGCAAAACACGGCATGGTGTTAGACATTGTAGAAGTGTTTTTAGACGCTAGTGACAATTATGTCAGGGCGATCAAAATCCATCGCGATTCCTATCTTAACGCTTATAATGTATACACATAATGATAAATTTTCCAATGTTATTAAGACACCTTCATAAAATAAACATCTTGAGAGACCAATCGGTCTAAACTTTTATTAAGCACACGAGAATGAATACGACACGCCTGTCATTTATACGTAAATCCTATCATCGATTTTTCTGAGCCGGTTGTCACTTTGATCTGCTTTGTCAGCCTATTACGAGCCCTTATAACCTTGGGACCGTTTAACTGGCCTTGAAGAATTGTATATCTTTCCACCGGTGCTGATGTCATCCAGTTATTTCTGTTCCCGAAAATGGTGTCAAGCGATTTACTTGAAACACAAATTATTGCGGGTTTGCGATTGTTGCCGTCAGAATTTCCGGCCCTTCCTACTCTTGACTTGCCTCTCAATATGCTGTTCTGCCTATCCCCCCACAAGCTAACAATTGGCACACTTTGTTAGTGCAATTCACACCTCTATATAAAGAAGCCGTATAAAGCAGCCTGATGTATGCCTGCACGCGGAAGCTCTCGAAATTGTTAACGTAGGTCTACTCACGGTCAGTGAATTGGATTTGGCAGTGATCTCCAAAATCTTTCTCTCAGCACCGATGCGAGTGTCAGTTAGCACATATTCATCCTAAACATCATAAGTTTCACCTAGCCGCGTTAGTTATTAATTTTTAATTATGGGTTTCAGAACTCAGAACTCAGAAAATTGTATGGTAGAAAAAGCATTAAACTTAACAATAACCATAGGATGACAAGGTATATGGAACATATAAAAATATATAAAAAATATAAAATATCTCGAAAATCAATAGGGACACTCGCATACCGCATGGTTCGTCATAAACTCATCGAGTTTGGAAGCGAAAACCTCAACAGATTCTGATCGTGTGATTTCTTCAGGCAAATAGTTCCAAGTGAAACAAATTCTTACCGAGAAAAAATTACGACGTATATCCAATCGAGAATGCGGAATGCTTAAAGCCTTTGAATGTGTTCGTGTTCGAGTAAGGTCATTGGGCTTTAGCAAGTGTTTAAGGGGATGGTTTACAGAATGCAGGATTTTGAAGGTCAACATAAGGTCACTGCGTATCCGCCGTTGGGTAAAATCGTGTAGCTTCAGTTTTACCATTCGCTCTGTGAAAGGCAAATTTCTGTACCGGGAGACCAACTTTGTAGCACGATGATAAATCCTGTCGAGTAGTTCGATATCCTTCCTCAGCCATGGTGCCCAGGCTTGGATGGAATATTCCATAACAGGTCGTATATACGTGTTAATTACCCGGGGTAGGGTTTCAGGCGTAAAAATCCGGAATATTCTTTTGAGAAGACTCAAGATACGGCAAGCTTTATTGTACACCATCCGGCAATGCTGTCCAGGCTTAAGGTTAAACGAAACCCAGATACCAAGATCTTTTTCTGCTGTGGTCCAGACGAGATCTTGCGTGCCAAGCTGATACGTGTGGTGCAGAGATTTCCCAAGCTGCAGCATTTTACATTTCGCAGGGTTAAATGGTAACTCATTTAACTGGGACCAACGAAATAAGATGCTTAGATCCCGTTGTAATGCCATACAGTCATTAACAGACCTGACACGTTTCCATATTTCAATATCATCGGCAAATAGTATCAAGTTGCATCCAATATCCTCTACTATATCGTTCATATACACCAAGAATAGAAGAGGTCCAAGCACCGAGCCTTGCGGAACTCCACTCGTGACGTCTATTTTTCTAGATGAGGTGCTGCCAACGCGAACTTGGACGTGTCTATCAGTAAGATAGTCCCTTATCCAATTCAGCAATATTCCCGTTATTCCATAGGATTCGAGCTTTTTAATTAAGATGTCATGGTTGACTCTATCGAAAGCTTTGGAAATATCGATGTAGCAAGCATGTACAGCCTCACCTTCGTCTAGTGCCTTGGTCCAATCCTCGAACGTTGTAAGAAGGTTAGATAAACAGCAACGACCTCTTCGAAAACCGTGTTGTGCTGCGGTCAAAATATTTTGGTTTTCAAAATGTTCTCTTATGCGCGCAGTCACAATGCGTTCCATTAATTTGGAGATCACCGGAAGTAACGTTACCGGTCTATAGTTTGCTGTGTCTGAACGGCTACCGCCTTTATAAATAGGAGTTATCATCCCTGCTTTCCATTGCGGTGGTATTTTTCCTTCATTTAAGCTGAGATTGAATATGCGAGTGAGAGGAGCAGTCAAAGCAACGCGACACCTGCGAAGTACGGCGGGGGTAATTTTGTCTGCGCCAGGGGACTTCTTTTCGTTTAGTCGACAAAGTTCCCGCCCAACCATGTATTCGTTGATAGTCATTTCACTTAATAATTCGAAATGTGGCGAACTTGATGAAACTTGATATGGTATACAACGCTTGGGATTGAAGACAAATGAGTAAAACGTTGCTAAAGCATCGGCGGTATCTTGGGCAGTGTGGGTCAATCCATGAGGTGTTAGTACAGAGAATACACCTGGTTTGATCTTTGATCGTTCATTTACTATCTTGTAGAGAAGCTTAGGATTCTTTTCCATTCTCTTAAGCAAGTTCCATTGGAATTGCATGCGATCTTCTCTTACAAGAGTCGTGACTTGATTCCGTATCTTACAGAATCGCTTCCAAGTTTCTTCCGTACCAAACTTCTTATGAGTTACCCAAGACTCTCGCTTAACAGCTAACCATTTCTTCGTTCTACTCCGAATAACAAACTGGTTGTTGTAGCTGCATTTGTGTGGTACAAAAATCGAGTTTTCGTAAATCTTCGAATTGAGATAATTTAGAAACGAATTGTAATATGAGCCAGGATCCATTGAATCAAACTCATGAGTGTATGCATCCCGGAGACTGATATTTAAGGATTCAAATTGTATTTTCCTTATGACTTTCGTCTGTTCACACAATCGTTCCGCACTACATACATAATCAAACAAAAGCACAACATGATCACTCTTCCCCAGTGGTGCCAGGTATTGTATACCCTCTACTGCGGTTGCCTCAGGCGTTAAGACAAGGTCAAGGGTTGAAGGTTGGTCAAGACCCCGCCAGCGAGTTGGCTGGTTAACGTGATTGTGTAGTGAAGCAAATTCTATAACCTCCTTGAATTTATGTTCAAACGAATGCAGGGAGTGCTCACCTCTCGAAAACAGATGCGGGAGATTAAAATCGCCAATGATCAGCAATTGCATAGTCTGGCATCTTGTGATGTGTTGCAATGATTCGATGAGCTTATCATTGTATGAGCTTTCGGATGATGGCGAGCGGTAAATGATGCCGATCGTACATTCATCTCCATTGACTAGTTTTACTGAACACCACATCGTATCAGGAAGGCTGAGGTCAGGATGATCGATGACGTTACACTGCGCTAAACGTTCGTGATAGTAGACTGCAACTCCACCACCGGATCTTCGATCACGATCGCGACGAAGTAGTGACATTTTCGGAATCAAAAGCTCAGCATCAGTCATGCAGGGCTGGAACCAAGTCTCTGTAACTGCAACCAAATCGGGTGAAAGTCTATCACAAAGCTCACATAGTTCAGCTAATTTGTTAGTTAAACACTGAGCATTTGTATATATGCACCTGATCGTATTTGTCTTACACAATGTCGAATCGTGTACTGTAGCTATTGGTCCGACTCGCGATGAGCCGGACCCTTTTCGTTTTTTGGGGTAACATTTGAACTGTCAATAACAAGATTGCAATCAGGCTGTGGTTGCGATGGTTCTCTGGGTTTCAGTGAAAGAACACGCTTGGGTACACTTAGTCTCACGTCTTGTGGAAGTTTTGAGCTGTTAGATTTCCAGTCGGTGTTCATAGCGATAGCCATTTCAGTCGTTAGAAAAGTGATTTTCAGAGGACTGGGCCCATTGCCTTTGTAGTTGGAGGATTTAGGTATTCTAAAAGTATCTACGACAATGGAATCACGAGATCCAATAGCATCGGCAATGTATAACCATTGCTTCAAATCATGTTGCTTTGATTCCGATGCTGATACTACATCAACATTTTCGGGGACACCGAGGAATATTAAACTACGTGAAGTAGAGTGGTCTCGACGAGTGGATTGACCTTTCCTTTCCCACCAAGGTATGTCGGCTTGTACTCGGCAGGTCAAACCGGGACAAGCACTGAGTAGATACGCATTGAGGATGACTTCTTCCATTTCAGATTTATTTCGCAATGTCACCCTTAATAGGCGCGGCCGGTCTACGTGAGGGGAGTCTTCATGCCGGGTTAAGCGCGTCATCGATGTAGGTACCAAAGCTTTCAAGCCCATGTGTGTACAGAGCTTAGTCCATTCATTGAGCTCATGTGCTTTTCTTGCTGAAAAAGTGAATCTGTCGATTCCGGGATATTTGTGCAGATTACACTGAGAGCGATATCTGTCTTAGTAGAATGAGCGTTAACATTGCTTTTTTGGGAGGCTCGGATCTAGCAACTAGACGACAGGGAGTCATGGACAAAGTGTTCACAATTTTACCAGATGAGAACCTAGGAAAACGGGGTTCAGTAGGTCCATCTTTATTACCTTCGGATGAGCTATCAACACATCCAGTTAAGGGAGCAGTTATTGGTGTAATTTCCTTTTCCTTTTTGTCTTGAGCAACATTTATTTCGGGTCGAATTGCGTTGGCAAGTGTATCTACCAAAAGCGGTTTAAATGTTTCCTCAAGTTTTCGATAGCAATTTTCCAAAATCTCTATTCGAGATTCCAGCTTTGCCTCGTGGGGAGGATTTGTAGTCGTATCGATAGGCTGTTTACTTCGACATGCACAACATATGTAGCAAACGCCGGGTAAATGAACGTTGTTAATAAAAGATATCACTTCTTTCACAATGCCAGTCGACCTTGACAGTGTCAAATTGTATCAGATTGTCGTGAAAACAAACTTTCTTGGCCGATTCCAACACTGCTCCTGGCCTCCTGATTTGACAATTCATGGGCTCACTATAGGCTATTTAGCGGTATTGTCAAACAGAGTTGATGGCTGGAATGCTTCATAATATAATAATTACTTTAGAATTAAAGCAGAAGAAAGTGTGAAAATTAGTAATTCATCGTATTGTTTACATTTCTTTAAAAAAACGAATATTGTGCGAGAAGTTATGAGGGTTGTTCCGCGTCATATTAAAAAAATGCGCGGATGCCTTAAAAATCGTGAAAATTCTGTTCAAAATTAAAACAAATTCGTACGAACAACGTTCATGAAGATAAAGAATACTACAAGAAAGGTCTTCAATCGTTCAGCATTACTATCGGTATTTTATGCAAACCCCGTTTACAAAGTTCAATAATGTAATTCCTTAACTGTGTTGCACAGTTCTCACAAACTACAGATGTCGAATTTTTCGGCAGCCCGGGAATGTTTAAATGATTTGCCTGCGTTACATTTGTACGTTGTGTGCCTTCCCCGGTCGGTCTCAAATCCATGCTCCCAACGCCAGCACTAACTGCTGCCATGTTGCTTGCAATCTCAGTCAATTGTGGCCCGTCGGCGATGTCTCTGGTCGTCGGCTCGTTTACGTTGGTTGAGACCGCGGTGTGTATGGTTGGCACGACCCTGATGGTGGTCATGGGTTTACTGTGCTCGGAGCAATGGTTCGCCGACACGTGTTCCATTCGGCTCTCGACGCGAGTGCACGAATGTGTGAAGCTGTTTTGAATGTCCCACAACACGCGTTCCAGAAGGCATACGCGCTTTCTGTAAAAATTGAAGTAATATCAGCAAATAATTTTACCAAGCCGAAAAATAGTGAAATAAAGTATATAAAATGGCAGATTTTGAGCCTCTTGCAAAAGCGATTCATGTTATCAGAACTAAAAAAACAATTTAAAAACTAGCGAATTTTTCTCCATCATTTTAGATAAACATATGCAAGCTTAATAGGCCAACATTAATCCTAGTTTATTTAAGGTTGCGGGAGGTCATAATAACTAAGTTTGTATGTAGTGGCTAGCTGTTATCACCAACACCTATTTTTCGTGTTCATCACCCCCTTATTGCACTCCCGACTGTCTCGTGACTGCTTCAAAGTAAACGACAAAAGGAATTCAACAACAATCTTTCAATCGATTTGATGTGAACATGACGCACCGTGAGCAATGTCCACATTAAATTCGGACCACGCATGACTTTGTGAAAACAAAATGCCTAATTAAGCATCACATGATATAACGAGATAATGCTACTTTAATACTACCATCGGTACGCTTCAGGGATTCAGATTTTAAGCGCATTAAATAAGACTTTTCAAATATTCGATTGATTGAATCTGCTAAGAACCTTGTACTTACAGATAATTATAATAAAAGTTGTCTTAATGTCGACAGAGCCCGCTTCTAAAATTTAAACACCTTCGTTTGTATCGCTTTACGCGTTGTTATAAAAACCTATCGTTTCATTCACCTGACATAACAGAATAAGCGTTAGAGATCAATAAGATGGAAACATGTGAATATGAAATTCACTAACTCCAATATTTCATTCCTCATTTCATAGCTGAGTTGTGTCTCCTTGAACACTTTCGAAAGCCTCTCAGCATCCAGCCTTGCGCAGACGTCCAGTGCGGCCTGCCGAAGTCGGCTCAAGCCGTACAAATCAGCCAATTGCAAAAATGTCGGGGCACTGCTGTCTGTCAGCCGGAAAGCTAGCGCACGTTCGGCTGCACCAACAAGAGTGTCGATTTGATAACGATGGAGTATTGGGAGCAAACGCTGCGCAGATTCAGCTGTGGATTAAAAAAAATAATACAATTAGAAGTGACATCATAATTAAAAAGATTAATTTCATTGACACCCGTTATCGCAGGCTTGTAAGTGATCAGACTCAAAAATAAAACACTGGTTTAACAAGCAGCGATTCGCCGTTTAGTACATTATAAACGTGACCGCTGAGGTTACAGGATTACGATTTTTGGAAGTGTTCGACCATTTGTGTCTTAGGATAATCTTGGGTGTCGCATATATTGACCGGGTATCTAACGTTGCCGTACGGACGCGATACAACGGAATAACTTCACAATATGATCACATCCAACGGCAAAAACTGCAGTAGTTCGGAAACGTCTTCGAAAAGACAGACTCAACCTTCACGAAACGTTTCCTAGGCTCTAAAGCCGCTTGTAATTGACGCGGGCAACAATGGCTGTCAAGTGAAGGCCTGGCGGTCAACATTTAAACAGGATGTTAACGCTGCATCAACGGCTTTCGATGGTAGGATAAACATATGCAACAATATCGTCTCTGATCGATGCGCGTGCGCTGTGGTGATTTATGACGTCAATAAAGCCAGCTGATCCACTAGTGGATCTGGACGCGAAAAATAAATGTTGGCTAGGAACTCACCCGTCATTTCTCGGCCACCTGGTGTGTACATGTGTAACAGGACTTCTTTCACATCTTCAGCTTGGTCACCGGAAATTACGACCTCATTTGTCTGTTTCTCCTGTGCAAAAATGCATTCAAATGTTCTAGTGATCAACGGAGCATTGGCAATTCCCGAAAAACAATCTTTTAATGTGAAGTGTAATAGTCAAGCATTCTTGTGTTCATTTGATCATATATGTTTAAACAATTTCCGCTTGTGTGGCAATTATTTATTTTAAATCTAACTGTTGTCAATATTTTGTCAATATTTTTATTCAATTTGATGGAACAAAATGCCTAATGATCATGAAAAAATATTTTTCGTGTTACGCTACTCAAAAAAACGAAGTAATAGAAAGACTTCAAGTTTTCATAGTATGGCAAATTGTTCGTGCCAGTTTACAAATGGCAAGAATGGATCGCACATTCTTCAGCCTTATACGCTCTAACACAGCACTACATAACGGAACAAAATATAGTCTGCTTTCAGTAAAACCTATCTTGGATGATTGATTAGTGAAAGCTTCGTGAACACTAACAAAGTTTTCGTAAAACAGACATTCACTTGTTGAATATGTTAATTAATTGTGTACTTTGAGACACGGAAACTGATCTTGTTGATCCTACTAACTCGTGTATACAACACGAAACAGGTTGTTGTGTGTAGAATGTGGTTTTGTGCACACGTATTTTATTCACCATCCATGACTTTACACAGATTTATGCCTGCACTGTGAGTACACAATTTTTGATGAGGTTTTCTTATCCAACGGGTAGTTCAAAGTCGAAATCAAAGTAGTATCAATTCATCGAACCTCATCTTGTTGTAAGCATTTTGGTTATATGATCTTAGTGCGACGATGAGGACTTGTAAGTACTACAACGACGAGAATGTTGAAATGCTAAGAGCATTAGTGAGGAATGCTAATCACGAGGTTTTCGATTATATAGATGACTCCACACACGGACACAACACCGAAATGTCCGACAACGTCAACTACGATTCGCAAAACATTGGGTTTCGGTAGAATTGCTTTAGAACGGTTCGATTGAGAACATCATCGAAAGCACGAAAAGATTTACAACATCAGTCGCTGTTTTACAATAGGCAATTTCTCAAGTACTTCAAATGAAGCTTGCTTGATGAGGGCCTAAATCCTACCGGTTGGTATGAGATTTAATGAAAAATCAGGACAGACTTGTTTCAAGTCAGAGCCGTAGTTACTTGAATAGCCTATAAAAGATAGGTATGTGTATTATTGTTTTACAAGCGCGTAATAAACGCGTTTCGCCAAGGAGCTTTGTCTTGTGTTGTTGGATTCGTGAGTGAACGCAATAAGCGTTGAATAGGTTGACCTCGGCGACAGAATCGTCAAGTGGTTGTGAAACGCGGGGTGTGTGGTCAATGTTGGAACGAGGACCCGAAATTTTGTGATGAGAGGCCAGAGTTCCGCTAGCTACCACCCATTGACCGATAACCCGAGATATTTTGATAATGAGCCGGAAGTCGATAGATAATCCGAAGCAGTAGTCCGATTCAACAAAATTAATAAAAGTTTTGCGCGTGTTGGCGTGCCACCCGCTAGACAAAAATATTTTATCCAATAGAGCGCAATCACTTTTTGTCTGCAATTGTTGAAACTTTTCTCCAAATAATATGTGTAATCTATTAGGATCGCACTAAGTCCATCGATTGTTCTAGGCAGGGAAACCGATGAGTTATTACTCAATTGCTGTCATGATTGTACAAAATGTGATCTCCGATTTCCTGGATATTTGAAGTGGGCTCAAACATATGAACTTTGGCAAGACTGTTTCAAGCGTAGCGTATCCTGGCTATCATTATAATTTTTGCCGAATTATGTATAAACACACCTTTACGATGTGAGCATATCTCTGTAAAAAAAGATTTGAATGTACTTTCTTTCAGGATTGCTTGTGAAAACTACTTAAAAATGAGGAAAACGGTGTTTGCAAATATGACAATGCTCTTGTATGTATAGGTTTATGATTTCGAAATAAATTTGTCAGAAGCATTACACATACATCGGTTGTAAACCAACTAACAATATCTTTCTCTGAGTATCATCGCGAATTTTGACGATAATAACAAGTGCATCTCGATCGGCAGCTATGTACATAGTCAGCACGTTTCAGTCTTCGTGATATATTATCTACAAAGATCTTTGACTTTTTGAATCACTTATGTTTGGTTAATGCTAACGAAAATAAAACAGAACACTCTCAGGGAATCAAGTAATGATATTCCTGACTGTGTGGTGAGGTGAGTGTAAAAAATTACATTTGGTTTGTTAAACAATCTATCGAGAAAGAGTGAAAGTAGGGGATGGATGAATGATGGAAGCAAGCAAGCGCTAATTGTGTGTATCTCTCACAGTCTTGGTCTAAGACAATATCTGAATAATCCAAATGCACATGCCATTCGATTGGGTACTTACCACACATCGATTTCGGAACATCGCGCAAAATACCGGGGAGTATATTGAGAGTATAGCTCGGTGGCAGTGAAGTTTGTGTCCTTGCACAATGAGAACCGCGTCACTGAACAAGAACGGCTCATTAAAATCCAATTCTAATTTTTTTGCTTCTTCTTCGAGATCATTTTCTTGGTCGCGACTGACATGAGAAGAGAGTTTTATGAAACGAGCATTTGTATTATTATACTTGAAATAATCATTTCTCTAAGTTACATAAAAACAAAGCCAGTGGAATGTGTCAAAGCAGTTCAAGAGCGAACAGCGATTATTTAATCATCAAAAGAGAATATTGTGTGTTCACCATAGGCACACCAAGACTGGTTGAGTTCATTCATCCATCAAGCAGTGCCTTGAGTGGAGAAATATTTCGTGATGTGCAGATTATTGGAGTTTGTATAAAAATAAACAAGGGTTAAACGGGGTGGTTACAACCCATAACCCAACCAGTTTTGATATATCATGGAATAGAAAGGTTAATAGCATTTATCAAAACAAGAGTTTTAAATTCGAGAAGTGGATCGCACGCTTGAGATTCTAGTGAACTCGTGCTTTTCAATGATCTTTTCGACTCATCTCAAAATTTAGACACACTTGATTATGTATTTACAACCGCATCCCTCAGTTGAAAATGAACGTGTAATTTATATGTTATCAAGCGTGTGAAAACTTAAATGAAGTATGCACTATTGATTACATTCGTGAGAAGTTTCACGTATCTGTATAACATATATGAGCCATTCTATGAGAAACAACTACTAAATTGCAACTATTCAAGTAGTATACGTTGTTATTGGAAACAAAATAAATAAGAAAAGACCAAGAATCTAAATGTTTTGAATGCGTGTATCCTTTTTCTCTCAATAATTAGAATTAAAGTACAAAACGAATTTTGCAATTATGAGCTAGTGTTGGATAAAGCTGGTACGATGAAAATGTTGAATCACTTATGTCCACACACAGCGAGAATGGTCAAACATAAATATGTAATATAATGCAAGTGAACACGGTCAAGGTCTGTTGACACACCGGCCCACGTGCGTAAAAGTACATAACTAATGGTTAAGCTATTTTTGAAGAAAAACAAGAGATACAGTTTGTACACCGTATGTAAAAGGCACATTTAAAGGGATACGTAGAATCTTGAACCAGGCGGCCGTATGCGTAACTTATACGAAAGGGAAATCAATCCGTTCGGTTCTGATGCACGTCAAGGATAAAAGACCTTTTTCTAGCTTTACGAACAGCATCTACAGAATCAACTGTCAGGACTGTTCGGGTGTTTACACAGGACAGACTTCCAGGGAAATTCACACTTGAATCAAAGAACACCGAAAGCTTGTCCGGAGACAGCCCCGGGATGCGAGGGAATATCAATCCCTTATTCGTGATTCCGCCTTGACGGAGCACGTTTTAGATACGGGCCTTGCGTCGATATAGACAATGTGGAAATATTGCGACGCGGTATTAAACCGCATAGCGAACGCCTAGATGCAGAAGCGGTCGAAATTGCCAAGGCAGGTGGATGGGGCCGAAATTTCCACAATCTGGCCTCGGCACTGATGCGAAGTTAAATAGTTGTTATTCACCTTATACCTACTAGTTAATTAGATTGTTCTTTTTCTTCAAAAATTGCCTAACATTAGCTCCGTTAGTTGTGTACTTTTGCGCATGTGGGTCGCTGTGTCAACCTACCTTGACCATGTTCACTTGTATTGGATTGATGTGTATACACACTAGGAGGAAAATCGACCACTAATCATTGTCATGCCTACCAGACCTTACACACACCATGGGTGTACTATAGGTTGTTTGGCGGTAAGGTCAAATAAGTGATGGTGGGTTGACTACTACTTAAGCATGTTCCCTGTCCTGACTATCACCATTGATCTGACAAAGCTTCCGTGTCTGAAGTGAAACGTTACCCAAAACCCGCTATAAAAGATTGCACTAAAATTTCTTTGCATTATTATTACACAATCGGTCCCAAACATATACCAATCACACTAATATGTTTTTGTTCAAATCCATTGGTTTAACGCATTTATGTGTGTGGGGGTACTTGTGAATAAAAATGTTGTTCGTGCCAGCAATATCTAACTGGTTTACAAGTTCAAACATTGTTCACTATTCTTCCACTATTTCCAGCCCTGCGAATCCTGATTGTACTGTCCCCACCTGATAAACGCAAACAGTACATAACCGGTCGTGGTCTGATATTTAGTTAATGTACAAAACATTTCGCAGTCAAATAATCCCAATTTCTAATGCGATGTGCTAAAAATTGTTTATCCAATCACCAAGTATCAATGTGTAACCATGTTAGAAATACATTAAATTACATTAAAAGTGAAATTTAAAGCGAAATTTAAAAACATTGTACGCTTACATCAAACTACGTGAAACATGAACCAGATTTAGAGGAAGCATAAAGTCATTTAGCCATAGAAGTCAATAATTTTTCACCAATTACAATCATGGTATTTTATGCGAATGCAAAGATATTTGCGAAACAATCAAAAATTATGGATATAACGTCAAATGATTAGTTACGCATAGTTCTACAGAAGAAGCGCAATCCCGGAACAATTGATTCACTAGGATGCGCCCGCATAAATGCAAATACGCGAACTAGCTGTAATTGTGTTCACGCGTGTATTCGAGTGCTTGGACTTAGAAGACATCGCTTTCGCATACGGATCGATAAATATCTCGTACCCAAATTTGTGCCAATTCGCAAGAACACGATCGATAAAAATTGACGCTGATGCGACAGATTGTGCCGTGTGCAGGAGAGTGTTGTGTTTCGCGCGATATTGAAATTCATTTAGGATGAATAAATAATGTTTTGTAATACAAATTTTAAATAAAATGATGCTATTATGTCGGATAGGGAGTTAGTGTAATGTGTAATGTAATTTTCTTCAAATGTGGAACGAATGATTGGAACACGTTCAGAACGAAAACGATTGATTTTAATCAAATTTCAGAAAGTTAAAAATCAATACTATTTCGTTGATTATCTTTGTAAGCATCTAATGCCAGACTAATGTCGAGGCATCATCATCATCATCAAAGATAGCAACTTGCCCTAAAGTTATATTCTCTACATGAGATGAGATTCTGTAATGTTTCTTAGCTTTAAAGAGACGTGAAAAAGATAAATGAATAGTTGTGCTCTAGTATTTTATTAATAACAAATAAATGCCGATGACAAAGCAAGTTAGCATACTGTTATCTTCGTTGTACAGAAACACTGGATAGTTATGCTCTTAAAACAACTTGACAGAATGGTTCTCAGATCTCCGAAAATTCCGTTCAACAATATCGATCTCATAGTATCCAATTTCTATATTTCAATTTATTTTTTTCCATTTTTATGCCTGACATGATGACTATCAGAAGCCCAAATCTAAAACAACCGTTAGTTTGGATTTAATGTATCGTAGTTATAAAAACAATAAAAGGCTAAGCTGGGATGTTAAATAATGTACATTGTTTCGCTCGATTATAAAATTAAAAATAAGAAAACATTTAATGATTGTGATTAAACATTTATGGTACAATTTTCAAATTTTGTTGCAGACTTTCTTGGTAACATTAAAGTTTCGCAAATGCAAGGACGTGAAAAATATTGCAAATAATGTATATTCATAAGAATGAGAAGACTTCATCAATTTTCGGAAGTTTGTACCTGTCGAATTTGATGTTGATAATACACTGACTCGTAATGCGGCTAATTCTAGTCTCTATGTAAAACTCAGTCTCACCGACATTATTTATCTCCTTCCATAGATTATATAGTCGACAAGTTTACCAGTAACGACCACGATATAGCATTTCGTATAACAGGATTGGTATTGGACGGACTGACGTAACTTGTGAGACTCAACTAGAGTATGATGTTAAAAGTATACCTCCTATTTGTATGTTGACTTCCGCTTAAAGTGATATCATGTGAAGAAAGCGAGGAGCTTTCCAGAAAATCTAACATCTATACCATCAGACGAGGTACAAATTACTTAACGTTCTTGAAAGATTTAGACACTTTGCAAGCAGACATGCAAGATATCCCTTAAGTGAAATGCTTGTGTCCAATATGTTAGTGATATGGGTCACTTGGTTAGGCTTACTTATGATTTTCCAAATATTTGTTGTATCTCTTAGGATGTCCGCTAACTTTGATTCACAAAAAAGCTTCAGTATGTTAGGAAACGCGTGTGATTTCCAGGTAGCAATCAATGTAATTCCAAAATGTCTTCCTTGTAGTGTTCAATAATCTTGTATGATTCACCTTATTCAACTAGCGATTAAACTAATAACGTACAGGAAGACAAAGCTGAAATTTACATAACCATTATGATGTATGAAAGCACAAGCCTGGTCCAGGCAAAGTGCCACACAGTCAGAGACTGCACGTGGGCTAAGATACTGTCAGGTTGCTAAGCCTACACAGATATGATGGGGGAAATAGAAATGGTAGTGAGACTCCAGCCTGTTCTTGCATGTAGCTCACTACCTATGGCCAATCAATTTAGCACGGTGGTACTCGCACAGCACAAAGTACTGCACGATTGCACATCCGTGCAAATATTGCTAAATTGTGGAATTCAATTTGATAATACTATTCATCCGTGTTGAGTCTGACATCTGCTTAAACGTTCAACAAATTAGAAAAGTGTAGCCAACAATATCCACAAATCCATTTGAAATTTGGGTATAAAAACATTGATTTTAGCTGGAGCATTTTATTAAGTGCTCTCTAACCGGAATCTCTCTGTTCGGTTAAAATTAAAGACAAATTATATCATTCTGTGCAAACTAATTTATTTGCATGTGCGGCTCCTGAGTTTTGAACGAAAGTTAATGAAATTCTTTCGTGATATGAGATGTAATTTTGTGTATCTCCAAGTTGAATTGAGTTAAAAAAACATAAATCACAATATACCTTTGTCTGATGAAAAACGCAGTAATTAACCAGTTCAAAACTCCTAACGACATACAATTATTTAAAACAGTCAATGCGTCTGTAGACTTGCAACAAAACATGCTCATCGATGCAATTTCCCAGATTTCCGAATGCTTATTGTAGCATAAAATTTGGAATTTTCTGGCTTTCTCAGGACATTCTAGACATAAATCAACATCATAAACCTATCTAAAAGCGATATATATATATATATATCTTATTCAAAACCTTGCCTTATTCTTGACATTACTTTCGCACAAGTAATATCATATGCAACAATTCCACTGAGAATTCAGCGCGGGATTTCAAATCAAATATCCATTTTCTGATTAATATAATGTCCAACACTGCTTAACTTGTAGGATTATATGCTACATAATTATCATGCAACATACAGACATTCCTGGGAAACGCTGCCATATATATTAGACTATGGCCTTTCAACCACCATTGATCATTGCAAGTCAATGTACACCTAGCATATGTCATATAACATCTCGCTATGCTGTATTCTCGGAAACCTATATTAATAATATTACAAGCTAGATCAAAACACCTGCTTATGGTTTAGCTCTGAGAGCAAAAATGAACAAATCGGATGTGATTAAACTAGTGTGACGAGCATAGGATGACGAAGAGCATATCTGGGTCTCAGATTTAAAAAATATCAATAAATATTTACTCACAGTCTGTAGGATGTTTATTCCATGCATTCTGGTCAATTTTAAAACGTGTTATTCTTTTGTCGTTAACATTACCTTTCGCAAAATTGAGTATGAATATTCGACATTATATATCAAAAACTCTTCACAATTTTAAGAGTCGCAAAGTTCAACCCACGTCAGACCTCAGTTACTAAATGAAAAAAGACTTCCTCAAGTTCTAGAATGAATTGCAATCAAATTAATAAGAGGTCCGTTTAATGTATATTACACTTAAGCATTCACGAGATTAAGCAAAATATCGCTGAAAATTCGTGTACTCGAATAAAGCCATTTTTCTTCTTCTTCTTTCTTCTATTTCTTCAAAAATAATAACGAATAAATAAATTTCTCATCTCGCATTATAAAATATTGTCGGCACTGAATCTTTCTCAGTGAGTTCTGTTTTGGCTCGAACGAATAAACCTCACATCCATGGAAAATTAATTAAAAAGCCCAATGCAATAATTACTGCAAAACCTTTCGGCTTTGTGTATTTCTGCCGTTTGGTTCGATTTTCCGAATATTGTATGATTTCTCTCACTTTTGTTGTAATTAACTATGGAATTGATATATCAAAATTAACGACAATGTTGTGTCGCAAAATTAATATTATTAATTAATAAATAGTCAAAGTGATTTACGATAACAGGAACATGTTTCGCTATGAAGGATGTAGCTAACAGCCGTGGGTCAAGCAGACCGCTTACATATTCGAATTCCTCATGCATCAAACGATGGTTAAGCTAAACGAAAATGTATTTCGATATGAAGCATTGAGTGTTCGAGGATTTCTATGTTTCAACTAATTGAAATAAGGTGATATCCTTCAGTTTGTCCGTCTTTTTTACTTATAACGTTATAAAATTTTGGATGAACAGTATTGCCACAACCTCGTTTGATGTGAAGGTAGTAACAATAATATTAAATAATATTGCAGTATTAAATATGCTTTATACAAGGGTTGAAATTTGAAATACCAAGAAATACATTTTGCGGTAATGAAGATATTCCAAACAACATTGATTTTGATAGTGCTAAAATTTCTAATTACGAATGTGCTTAGAATATATTTTCGTTTATAAAAAATGAAGAAATTTATTTTATTTTATAATTTTGGATGAAACATCATAATTATTTCATTTTAGGTAGAAATTATAAATAAAATAATATTTTGATACAATGTTTAGGTGGATGACGTCCACAATTTTGAAAAGCATGTTGCAATACCTCACCTGAACATTTAGCATATGGATGAATTAATTTGAAATGATCAAAATACTATATTTTGTTATTAAATGAGTGTTAAACTAGCGCGATAATGGTTATTTTCAAGTTTCTAGATTAATAAATACGCATTATCTAATCACGATGACTTACTCTGCTTGAATTGCGATTTCAGAAACCTGAGTAGTTGGAATTGTACTTTGATGACTCGATGTTTCAATTTGCGCTCGGCGTACATTAAAAGACGACATTGTTTTGTAAACGGATTCGAAATCAGATTAATTAAATTAAATAAAAGTAACCTTGGCGTAATGTATTAAAACGTTCACTTTTGTAGTGGATAGTGAGGAATAAGTTATGAAGCTGCGTGTATTTCCGTTATATCCACATACAATTTTGACTCCCAGAAAACTACAGAAGAACGAAAACCGTGCGTAGACAAAGAGTATATTGTAATTAATGTGAGGTTAACAACAAGAAAATTTGAATTACAAAATTATTCCGTTCAGTTCAGTTCAGTTTGCACAGGACAGTATGTGGCTAACAAGCCAATCGAGCGTCCAGAATTTCTTTCGGTGGAAAGCTGCAGAGAAGCACCCACCACTGCCAAAACGTTTATTCTTTTTGTCTATTTAAAATCTTCGCCGATCGCGAAGCCAAGAGATTATCCGGGTTGAACTTAGGAAGCACCGCGTTATAGCCGATGCTGGAAAAAGAAAAAGCAGTTTCTCTTCACCAGCACGGTGAGAGGTCAGCTGAAGTAGCATTGTGTATAATAAAATAAAAAACACAGAGAACTCTAGCCCTCACTTTATTTACGGGATAACGCTAAAAGATGAAAAACCTAAGCTTGTATAGCAATTAAGGAGAGTATTCAGGAAACAACTTACCCCAGTTGCGGTCCAACCCCTGCTTAAAACTAGACACGGTACTGCAGGATATAAGTTCTTCTGGAAGAATGTTCCAGAAGTTAACAACCCTAAGGCTGAAAAAGTGTTTCCTGGAGTCTAGCCGACATCGTTTCTTAGCAATTTTAAGTGAGTGGCCCCGGGTGCCCAGCTCGGGGCTTAAGGTAAAGAAGTCGTTCATTTGCACGCCACTCAAACCCTTCAAGATCCTAAAGGTTTCTATTAAGTCACCTCTTAAACGACGGCGCCTAAGGGAGAAAAGATCGAGAGACATTAGGCGCACAGCGTACGGTTTCCCTCGCTGACCTTCAATCATGCGAGTTGCGAGGCGCTGTACACTTTCAAGTCGAAGGATGTCCTTTTTGTAGTGAGGACACCACGCCTGAACACAGTATTCAAGATGCGGCCGAACTAATGCCTTGTACAGTGGCAGGAATACATCGGGTCTTCTGCTCGATAGCACTGATTTCAGCCGAAAAAGTACCTTGCGTGCACGCTGAGCCGCAGCGGCACATTGGTCCTCCCATTTGAAGTCAGCCCTAACCAGTACACCCAAATCCTTAACACACTGTGTGGCGTTAACACTGAGGGAATTCCCCGCCACCTGGACCGAAATCTTATCAACCAGTGTTGACAAGAGTTGGCTCTTATTTAGGTTCAGTGGGAGATCCCACTGGTATGACCAGTTTATGACCCGCTCAAGGTCGTGCATCAAGGTATCTTCATCCGTTGATCCGATGAATTTCACATCATCCGCGAAAATGAAGCATGGGCACTTCAATTCAGAGGACAAGTCATCGATGAAAATCAGGAATAGAAGAGGACCAAGTACCGAACCTTGGGGTACACCACTGATCACGTCGGTTTGATTCGACAGCGTACATCCTACTCTCACTCGGAATGTCCTACCTGTAAGGAAGGCCTTTATCCAAGCAAGTAGACTACCCCGTATGCCTTTGGCTGCAAGCTTAATCTCTAGAAGGCGGTGATTTACGGAATCGAAAGCCTTGCTGAAGTCTAGGTAGAGGGCTTCGACAGGCTTCCCTTCATCCATCCTTTTAGTGGCAGTATTGAGAAAGCTAAGGAGGTTAGTCAGGCAGGATCTACCCTTAATAAATCCATGCTGAGTTACACTCGACAGAGAATGCCGACAAAGATGCTGACAAATTTTATCACGCAGCAGTTTTTCCATTACTTTCGAGACGGTGCTGGTCAGACTGACCGGTCTATAGTTACCAACAGTTGACCTGCAACCACCCTTGTGTATTGGCACGACTATGGCTTCCCTCCACTTACTGGGAACAACTCCTAGTTGCAGGCATGAATTAAAGAGCTGGCAAAACGGTTCGGCAAGCACTGAGGCAAGATTTTTAAGCATAATTGAGTAGATGCCGTCCGGTCCCTCAGATTTGTTGACCCGAACATGGATAAGTGCGTCAAACACCTCAGCCTCATTGAAGGACAACTCATCTAATACATGGACACCAGGTGTCAGGTTAAGCAGACCTGACGGTGCGTTTGAAGAATTATCCCGTCGTTGAACGCTACTGAAAAACCCTGAGAAGGCAGTCGCCTTAGACAGGTCGGTATCGGCAACTTTTCCGTCCTCCAGTTTCAAATCCCCTATGTTTTCTCTAGTTTTTCCTTTTGACTGTGCGTAGCTATAAAACCTTTTCGGGTTGGATTTAGCATCCCTAGCTAGAGATAACTAGAGATTACTATTGATTAAATATTTGAACCGTCACCACAGATTCCCCTCCTTGAGCGTTGGACAAGAAAAAGACGCTCGAAAAAAACATTAGGTTATAAAATCATCAAACGTTTGGGAAAAATGTTCCTTGCGACCTGAATGTGTTTGTCTGTCGGGTGGTTTGAGGCACGAACGGAATGGGGGTTTATCAGGGGTAATGTTGGTTTCTGGTGAATCAGACAAAGGGACGTGTTGGTCAGTAGTAGACGCCTGTGGAGTAATGTTTCGGGTATTTGCTTTCGCTTCCGATGTCGGTTCTACGTAAGCGACTTTCAGACGATCGATACTGACAGTTTCTCTTGATCCATTCAGGTCAATTACGAAATAATTTGGATGCCTGCTGAGCACTTTGTACGGACCAATATACGGTGGTTGAAGTGGTCGACGTACATGATCGGCGCGCACAAACACAAAGTCGCAGGTAGACAAGTCTGCCGGGATATAGAACGGTTGAGCTTTTTGGCGAGTTAGGATAGCTCGTAATGATTTCATGAAGCTGCGAAGGCGACTGACATTTTGTGGAGCTGTAAGATCATTTGGTGAATCGGAAGATGTCAGAAATTCGCCAGGTAGGTTAAGTGTACTCCCGTACACCATCTCAGCAGCTGAGCAACCCAGGTCTTCTTTCACGGTTGTACGGATACCAAGAAGCACTAAAGGCAATGACTCGGACCAACGTTTTGAATTCCCGTGACTCATGATTGCGGCTTTGAGTTGCCGGTGAAATCTTACGACTAAGCCATTTGAAGAAGAATGGTAGTCTGTAGTCTGTATGAGCTTTGTACCGAGTGTTCTGTTCAATTCCCGAAAAAGCGTTGACTGAAATTGGGAACCTCTGTCAGTGGTAATAGTGTTCGGTACACCAAAGTTGCTGATCCAATGTTGAACGAAATCTTTCGCAACCGTTCCTGCACTGATATCCTGTATGGCTACAGCCATTAGCCAACGGGTAAAACGGTCGACGCAGGTCAATATATAAGAGCAATCGTTAGAGACCGCTAATGGACCAACGAGATCCAAATGAACGTGCTGAAAGCGCTCCGTAACAGGTGGAAATACACCAGGGGAACTGATGGTGTGACGTTGGACTTTGCTTTGTTGACATCGGAGGCAGCTCTTTGTCCAAAGTTGAATGTTTTTATGCTTGTCAGACCAAAAATAACGAGAGCTAATCACCTTCCGAGTAGCTCTTATTCCGAGATGTGATAAACCATGTAAAATCTCGAATACGGTACGTCTCAAATCCGATGGGACAATTGGACGGGCTTTACCAATAGACATGTCACAAACCAGATAAGAATTGGAATTAGGTATCGGAATACGTCGGATTTTACCCGATTGTGAAGTAATATACCGATTTATTACAGGGTCATTTTGCTGCGAACGTGCTAATTGCTCAAAGTTGATTCCAGGCAGGTCGATAGCACTTAACTGAATCCGAAAGAATGTATCCACAACTGTGTTTGACGAGCCGGAAAGATATCGAATATCACTCGTGAATTGCGAGATATAATCCAAGTGACGTATTTCTCGAGGCGAATATCGATCCGATGGTGGGGAAAGAGTAAAAGTCAAGGGCTTGTGATCGGTCCGTACTGTGAAATCACGGCCTTCAAGCAAAAGTCTGAAATGTCGTATCGCATAATAGATAGCCAGTAACTCACGACCGAACGTACTGTATCGAGTTTGAGCTGGCTGAAGACGATGAGAAAAGGAAGCGATTGGCTTGGTGATATTGTCTTCTTCTTGTTGAATGACCGCGCCGACTGCTTCTTGTGATGCGTCTGTAGCGAGAGACAGTCGAGCATTGGGTTTCGTTGATAAATGAGTCAGTGAAGTGACTTTGTTAAGTGCAGATTTGAGTTGTTCGAATGATTTGATGGCTTCGTCATTCATTATAAATTCACGTTTCTTTCCACGTAACAAGTCAGTCAATGGTTGTAAAATCATAGCACATTGTGGAATAAAGCGTCTATAATAGTTGACCAAACCCAAGAAACGTCTGACTTGACGGATGGAGCTGGGACATGGATAATATTGGATAGCTGATAGTTTTTGAGGTAACGGTTTTATACCGAAACTATCAATTCGGTGTCCAAGAATTTCGATAGAACTCACACCAAACAGACATTTATCGGGATTAACCATAATGCCGTAGTGGAATAGACGTTGAAATACTTCACTAAGGTGTTCAAAATGTTCAGTGGGGTGTGTACTTGCGACTAGGACATCCTCAATGTACACGTAGACGGAAGATAGACCGAGGAAAAGTTGGTCCATGAATCTCTGGAAGGTCTGTGCAGCATTGCGTAGACCGAATGGCATTCTGAGGAATTCGAACAGACCAAATGGAGTGGTGATGGTAGTTTTGGGAATATCTTCGTCAGCTACAGGAATTTGATGATATGCAAGCACTAAATCCAACTTAGATTACACAGATTTGCCGTGGAGAGACTGTGCAAAGTCATGTATGTGCGGAATAGGATATCGATCTGGGATCGTTACACGATTTAAAGCACGATAATCGCCACATGGACGCCAGGCGTCCGGTTTGTTCTTTTCGACCATGTGAATAAGTGTGGCCCAAGGTGAATTCGATGGACGGATTATTCCGAGTTCCATAATATGCTCGCATTCTCGTTTGGCAGCTTCGAGCTTGTTAGGCGTTAGTTTGCGTGGTCTACTGAAAACCGGGGATCCACGGGTTGAAAAATGGTGTTTGATATCATGCTCAGAGGGGTGTCATGTGCACATGGTTTGAAGATATCCGAAAATTCTCTCATGAGGGGAACGTATTTCGGTGCAGTATCTGGGATTGGGACTCGAATAGTTTGTATGGGTGAATAAGACAAATGGCCGATGACGTTAATCTTTGTGACATTGTCAATGAGCTTTCGTGTACACATGTTAACTGAAAGATTAAAGTGTGAGAGGAAATCGGCTCCTAGTATAGGTGTTTTGACGACAGCAACAGTGAAAATCCATCGAAAGTCACGTCGCAGACTGAGGTCGATCGAAAGTGATCGTTGGCCGCATGTGCTTATTCGAGTACCGTTCGCCGCTTGTAGGGTCAATGAAGAGTCGTTTCTGCGTTCTGAGTTTGTATGTGGGATGACGCTCAGTTCGGCTCCCGTGTCGATCAGAAAACGCATCTTTGTTGAACCATCAGTGACGTAGAATAAGCGGCTGGTGTTATTGCCAGACAGAGCTGAAGCTTCTACTGCTGGGCTTCGCGGCTTTCCTGATTTCGGTTTTGCGTTTTGAAGCCTAATACGGTTCTCTCCACTACGAGGACGGCTTCGACTTCTGTTTAAGTGCTGTATTTGTGAAGTCAAATTGCTGATCTGGGATTTCAAATCAGATATATCCTTCTTCAAATCTGCGCAGGAAGTGCAAGGAATGGAAATTGGTTGACTCACCGTGCAAATTGATGTGTTACGAAAGATGTCGTAGACTTCATCTGCAACTTGAGCAAGCTTGTCTAGGTTACTGTCGTTTTTCATGATAACCAGAACTTTACGCAAATGGTCTGGCAAACTCTGGAACTGTAACAAGTGGCGTAAATGTTGTGAAGGTGTACGATCTTCTAGCTCAGAGCTGGATAGAAGTTTTCGCAAGTTTTGCTCATCGGTGGAACCAATTCTAGAGATGATAGCAGATTTGAGCTTATCATAAGGATCTGTGGCAGGTTGATCATTAATTAAATCAACAACTTCTCTAACAATGGAGGTTGGGAGCATTCCAACAACGCGGTTGTAGCGTGTGCGTTGCGTTCGAAAACGGTAAAACTCGAATAGAGTTTTGATTTGTGCAAACCATAGACGTAGATCTGTCTTATCCAAAACGTGTAATGTGAATTGATTGATAAAATCATCTTCCATCTTGTCTTCGTTATTTGTACTATGGTTCATTGCGTTAATCGAATTTAATGCGTGTTCGGGCTCACCAATTTGTGGATAGTGAGGAATGGGTTATGAAGCTGCGTGTATTCCCGTTATATCTACATATAATTTTGACTCCCAGACAAACACAGAAGAACGAAAACCGTGCGTAGACAAAGAGTATATTGTAATTAATGTGAGGTTAACAACAAGAAAATTTGAATTACAAAATTATTGATTACTATTGATTAAATATTTGAACCGTCACCACACTTTCAAGTTGAAGTTCAAATTCAACTTCTAAACTGTTGAAGGTGGCTGTAAGCCAATCACACGTTCCGCTTTCTTTTGACGGCATGCGGTTGAGCACCCAGCTCTTCGATATTGAATATACAGTTTGTTTGTTCGCTCGGTTTGAAATTGGATTTCATGATATTCAAATATTCCTAATTCATTCATTTTGTAAGTACCTCGATCGAATGTGCAAAATTATACACAAATCTTCTTTTTGCCTTTATTTTTGCTGCAAGAAATAGGTTTCCAAAGACATAGAGTTTGACGTGTGCCTGCGTTGGGCACTTCTTAAATGCTCGGAGAGTCGCCAACTCAATTTAAGTTTTGTGCCGCCCCAGAAAGTCTCAAATGGCTATGTACAAACTGCATGAAGTCCTTTAAAATCTCGGCTGAGAAGCGAATGCTTCTCGAGGAACGTCAGCGTTTTCTGCAACTTCCCATTCCGTAGCCCAAAACCATTGATAAAATAGCTCATCTAAATGCAACAAGCATTCTCACTCACTCACTCAGTCCTCTCCGTGCCGGGTGGCACATGAGACGAAGACAACCCCACGCCGGTTCCGGTCTGCCGCTGCTTCCGTTGCCGTCTGCACCGTGAATCCTTGTGCATGTAGTTTGCATTCCAACGTTCTGCACCAAGTTTCCCTGGGCCGTCCCCTTTTTCGTTTACCTTGCGGAAGCCAGTCAATGGCTACTTTCGTATGCGAACTGGGATCCATCCTGCAGACATGACCGATCCATCTCCGCTGTCGTCTTTTGACGACGGTAGATACCACCTGCAGACCAGTTTTTCGCAGAAGCTCTTCATTCGAAATGTTGTGTGGCTAAAAAATCCGTAGAATCCTTCTCAAGCACTTAGATTGAAACACGTTCATTCTGCGCTCAATGGCAGCGATCGTCATCCAGCATTCCGATGAATACAGCAACACACTCAGAACGTTGCTCTTGAAGAGTCTGATCTTCGTGTCAATGCTGAGAGCGGAGCAGCAAGTATAAAACTTCATTGAAACCACAAAGGCGAAACGATCGTAACTTTTTCCACGGAAGCATCCTTGGAACAAGTTTAGGCAAATAGGGGAGGACATACTAGCTCAACAAAGGATGTTTGCGCACTTGCCCTGGAATTCAACATCTGAAAAATGTAGTTGCTTTGCTTCCAGCTAGAAACCGAGATAGCTCAACACGGTTTAGAAATATTCTAATGTTGACGCAGGTTAAATCTCTCATCCGATATTCGAAGACTCGTAAACATGTGACTGCATGAAGATCAGTGACCTATACCGTGATCAGGCATGCGACCTACAACTATGCCGGAGCGAATACCGCGTGTCGGTAAATGGAGAGGAAGCCCAAACGCCGCATGTTGCAGACCACCAGGGCCAATATTAGTAGAATTTGCAAACCAGTGCGATCACGACAACTTTCACTCGAAAGCTGAGAAACGTACTTGAGGTTAATTGGGTGGTGCAACCTGACTCCCCACCCCAAAAGCAATCTTCAAGCCAAATAAAGCTATAATGTCTACTTTAGGTCTTAATTGCCGCGAACCTTATTCTCTTTCGAAGCGACACTCAACCAATAACTGTAGTGTGACCACGACGCTCCCTAAAGATATTGGTTCTCCGAAATTAAAGAGCGCTATCGTCACGCTACATATTTTTGAGTAGGAATGGTGGTTGAACTGCACTGACTGAGATCACGAAGATGTAACTGTATTTCAGGACCTGTCATCCTTCTTAAAACGAATGCTCTATCTCATGATGAAATACGCTTTAAAAAACGCAAAGCCACGTTGTGTACTACGCCTAATGGCAAACAGCTCTTCAGTTGCCCTAACCTGGGGACTTCCGCTCCCTGAAATAGTGCTTTTCTCTTCTAAACAAACGCTTGTATCATTATAAATAAATGGAATGAACTCCACTTTATATTTGAAGACACCCACTACGAAAATCTGGATGTAACGGAAACATAGTTGTCTGATAATGTTCATATACCAGAGTCAATACCTGACAGGTTTATCGCTGTTTGAAGCGTTCGACCAAAAGGCAAGCCAGTTGATGATGCTATTCCGATTTGGGGAAGTTTTTTAATCTTTACGACAAAAATGCGCATTATATTTGCCTTGCTCAGACATGGATATATGCGTATATTTTAAAGCTGTCTGCCGTCTGTCTGTCTACTGTCTTCTAAACACTAGTTTAGAAGATGATTCTCTTATGTAAAATAAGTTTCGTCTCATTTGGCCATTGCACCAGATGTTTTAATCCTCATTGATTTTAATCACTCGAGATATGCTAGAAGTGCTTAGCCGCGCTTGCACCAGGGATCGTCTTTCTGGACTGGCTACACATACATGCAAATCACAAATACGTAAACGAATCAACTGGATCCCGCGAGGGTCAGTGTCCATCAAATTTCGACCTTACTATTTCAACTGCTGAAATCAGTATAGACAATTTGGTCTTCCTGCCAACAATAGAAAAAAGCGACAATGTGGTGTTAGCCAACGAGTTAATGTTGTCTTTTGACATACCTCCACTTAACCTATTACGATAATTTCAAAGGACAGACCCAGCTGTCCTACTACAGGCAGCAGCGCTACTTCAATATCACACATTGACCATGTGGATGAGATGTGTGGATAGATTGCATCAACATTCATCATCAGGATCGATTTGCTCCTCTAATACACGTTCTCAAAATTGTGAACTTCAATGGTCGTCAGCCATATGTCTCTAATAGCGTACGTAACAGCCATGCAAGATGGAGTCGTAAAAAGCTTGCTTCCTCGTGTGGGACTTCGCCTCGTTACAAGAAATCGCGAAATACCACAGTTTTCAAGAAACTTGCTGCAAAAATCTCTTTCAAAAAACGAGACTGGCTCAACAGATCAATACTTCTTCGAAATCCTACACAAGCTAGGTTTGATCTAAAGGCTCAACACGAAGAGAAGTATGTACTTTAAGAAGGTACGATGGCTCTGCCGTCATTGCAATCTTATAAAAACTCACTTGTTTCCATGCATTTTAAAAACATGCAACTTCAAATTGTTAATTTAACGTTCTCCGCGCCATCATTTCATTGTACACTCATTAAACGCCATCCCTACAACGAGCATGCATTCGAGAGACACAAGGTCGAGACTATATTGGCCAACCTAGCATGGAAATGTCGTCAGGATCCTTAAATATCCATCCACAAGTGATAAGACTGCTATCCCCCAGTCTATCTACGCCGATAACAGAAAATTCAACCACAATCCTCAGATAGGACACCTTTCTATAAACTGGAGAACAGTCGTTGTAGTGCCTATACATAATAGTGCAGGTTCTTCCGCCCGGTTAGCCTCACCATTGTATTGTGTAAGTTTTTGGTAAGGTTGATCCGGGAAGACAAACAAACATTGTCTACTGAATAATGCACAACTTGATTCCTAAAAGCTGGCTCATGTCTGACTAACTTATTGTACATTCTGAACGAAATCACTGATAAAATGGATGATGTTATTGTGGTAGCAGTGTTCTGTGTTTTCTATTGTAGGCTTTTGATTCAGTCAGCCACAGGCTTCAGCTTCATAAATTCTCAGTCATGGCCCTACCCAGTTGGATGCGTTCATTTCTTGGTGACCGTTCCTTTACCCTCCGTGTGAATGATACATACTCAGCATGTGCGCATATAACAAGTTGGGTCCACCCAGGACTTAGTCTTGGGGACGTTGCTCTTCCTCATTTTCATTGATCATCTAGCTAATTAAATACGCTTAACTTGTTATGTTTGTTTACTACGTAAAATTGTCGGTAGGTCAAACGGATCCAATATGATAAATGACGTAGAAGGTTTGACGAAATGAGCGGCTAATTGAAACATTCGCCTTAACCTAGAGAATAGCCACTTGCTCTTTACACTAGGAGGTAACATGATTGTCGCAAGGCCCTCAGCCCACACGGTGTTCAGTAGTGCAAGATCTATAAAGAAGTTAAAAATCCTAGTCCTTGCAAACTTTGAGTGGTCCGACCAATGTGCTGTTGCGGCTCAGAGGCAGAAGAGGGAACGTTTTTAACTGAGCTCAGCCCTCACACGCAGAAAAGCTGAGTTGCTGTTAACCCTCTAGAAGGCAAAGTATGCTGCATCTAGAATAATATATTCAGACTTAAAGGCCGTATTAACCGAAAGCTATTGTGCTAGAAAAGTTATAGAAGATCGCCACTTGCATGCTCCAGCGGTTGGCATGCACCAAATATGGAAAACGTCTGTCAACATTAGGGCTTTTATCACTTAGGAGGAGGCAGCACATGTGCGATCTTATGGAAACCTTAAGATTTGTCAAGGGATTAGGCTGTCTCGAATTCGATTACTTCTTTTAGTTCTCTCCACTGTTTGGTACACGAAGGCACAGTTTCAAATAAAGTGAATAGCCTATCAGGTGGGAATCCAGAACGTAATTCTTCAGCGTGAGTTGTAGGAACTCAATCCCACAGAAGTAATATTGGCAGCTTCAGTGATTGCGTTCAAACATGGCCTGGACGAACGGTGGTAGGTGCTCTTTCCTGAGCATTTTCAAAAGAAATAAATTCCTACCTGTTTAGTGATAAAAATAAAAAATAATGTGAAAATCATTTAGAAACAAAGGTTTCTCTTTTCAAATTTTTCGTTTTTCTTGAATTTGGCTGTTGTCCATCGTCTTTTATAAATATTGGTAGCTACGAATGACTGGATTATATATTTCTATAAGTGAGATATCTAGGTTTATAAGCTTAGGTAATTTATCAACAGCGAGGAATGAATCTAGATGTGTTTTAAAATCAAGTAAAGATGCGCAGAGTTTTTATGTTTTTCGGGAGAAGATTCTAGTGTTCAGCATATTCATTCCGGTAAAAGTTTCTCCTTACTGCGTAATCACTGTAGTTCCACTATGTTATCTTTATTACTTAAATTATTCCTAGAATCTTGTCGGAGGCGAATAATCGAATTTATATCCATATTTCTAACTATTATGATTCTAGCATGCGCTCCTTTCTCGTTTCTCTATATGAGTCATATGAGCTATGTTTAATAACGGTTACCTGAATAACGTTGATAAACAACACCGAAGAATGTATGCAAAGCATCCGTTTTTTCCTGTGTAGTCAAAGCCGTGTTGCGATCATCCAGCTCTAACATAGCTATTTTTTGTTAAAATTTCGATTGGATTGATCATAGCCATAAACATTTTTCAAGATAAACTTTACTTTCTTGGCAAGTCTGGTATCAAAGCCCCCAGGGGTAACCGTTAGAGCGGAACAGCGGAATTTCTTGTCTGTATATACCACAGTCTGGACCCGCAAGTTCCAAAGAATTTGAAAACCATCCAACCACTGTCACGCCGTGCAATAACACTACGAATAGACTGGCTCTACGAGAGGATTTTCCTCGCGTTCTCACTGCTTGTAGAGGAACGAAACGTTTCTGCATTTTTAAAAGTTGCCCTCTTATCAGTTCAGTTCAGTTTGCACAGGATCATGAGTGGAGAATGGTCCATTCGTGCGTTCAGAATTTCTATCAGTAGGGAGCTACATAGAAGCACCCACCACTGTCAAAATGTTTTTCTTTTTGTCCTTTAGAAATCCTCGATGATCGCGCCGTCAAGAGATTATCCGAATTTTATTTAAGGAACACCTCATTATAACCGATGCTGGAAAAAGGAAAAATTGTTTCTCATCACAATCACGGTTAGAGGTCAGCTAAAGAATTACAATGTATAAAAAACAGAAATTCTAGCATATACTTTCTTACGGAATAACGCTTGCAAAGATGATCTACCTAATCTTGCATAGCAGTTAGTCAGAATTTAAAAAAATTATTTACAAACGTTGTGTTTAAAAGCCTGCTTGTAACTCGCTACAAAACAGCAGAAGGACATGAGCCTCTTGCAGAGAATATATCATCGGACTACCAAGCTCGTACGCCGTTTGAAGCACAAACAATATGAAGATCGTATTGCAAGTCTCAATCTATTCGACTTTCGCTACCGCCGTCTTAGAGGTGATTTGATACTTATGTTCAATATACTGCATACCCCCAACCATTCCCTCAATCAACTATTCACGCGACTACCACGCAGAACCAGCCGGAGTCACGACTATACAGTACATATTCCTGACTCGAGACTGAACTGTCGAAGGTACTTTTATTCTGTACGTGTATGCTTTACCTGGAACTGCCTACCTTGTAATGTTGCACATTCACCCACCTTGGATATATTCAAATGAATTTGGACAATTTCATGTTGACCAATCCAAACATTGAAACAATATATTCTGCATAAAAGCTTTGAACCAATGCATCCAAGTAAACTATACATATTTACCCTATCAAACCGGTTGAAAACAATTTCTGCTCTATGTATTTTTACGTGATTCCTGAACTAATCAGTAGGCAAACAAACCCCGTTTTACTACCTATGTTATTTGTAATTCGTATATTATTCTGTGGTTTTTGTAAAGCTATGTGCTTTTTAGACCATTAAATTGAATTGAATTGAAGATGATGCAGAAATCAACCCCCCTATAACAACATTGTTTTACTGTATATAACAATTGACCTTGATAACACACTTTCCGTTGATTCGTGTTCCGTGATTGCTGTCATGCACCTTCATGCACCCTTTTGGCTACCGCGATAAACCTTTTATCTCCTGTGCCTTTTCTCCAACGTTCTTGGGGACATTATTGTAGTAATCTGGTCTACTACAAGATGGTGAGCCCGACGTGATGCACGAATCCTTCGTGTACTACAATTGGTGAGCCCAATATCCACGCACAATTCGAGATTTTTTCCCGGTACGTCTTTTCCCGATTTACATCGGCGTTATTTCAGGATAATTTTTTACCTCCTTTAACACGTTTTACATCAAAACGTCATATGCATCGCATAACTATGTTGATCAATTCACAAGTCGAGTTAGAACACAATCTACAGGGCAGACAGTTTACTTTGTTTGCTGCTTGTAAGCCCCTCGTACATCAATCAACGGATCGTCGGGTAGGTACTCTCCTAGAGAGACTATGCACCAGGATTTTGTCAGTCACTTTACGACTGACATACGATATATCTTAGGTGCCACAATTCCTATCCTTACAACGTGTGTGATAGACCGTCCACTCTCCCTCGAACTCAGCGAAATCGCTGCAGTGCAAGCTACCGATGCCGGCATCGTACAGCTCAGGGACGCCTATTCTTTCATCACCTCTCCCCTTGCCCGATGGCTTGGGCGATATCCTTTGCGCCTTATCGCAAAGCGCTTTCCGACTACTTATCCTGTCTGCCTTTAGACGGCGCATTAGTCACACCATACGCAACCTTTTCCATCCTGGCATTCGTGCTTACGTTACGTTTGTTACGAAAAAAGTAGTATGGCCGAAAGCCAGTGGGTACGTGCAGCATGACACTGTCATGGCACCCACGCCATTTGGATAATAACCGCTTGTACATCAAGTATATACCCACAATCCGCAATCTCCACTTTGAGTATGCGCCCAGAACGGCACATTTGCCAATTATGTAGCGGGTATTTAACACGTTATCATCGCTTGGTATATCCCGTGCATGCTTTTTGTACCTCTTCACTATAACTCGGTCGTGGCCATAAACCCATGCACCAGAGAGTTTTTTCTTCTCAATTCTCAGGTACACATGCACCTTCCGCAGTGGAAATCGTGGCACGCGCCATCCCCGGATCACCGACGCTTGTCGCCATCCTATCCGGTTACCTGAAATACACGAATCCTTCGTGTATCCCCTCGGTCGGTACGCATGTACCTCCAGCTGTGGAAATCGTGGCACGCGCTACCCCCGGATCACCGACGCTTGTCGCCATCCTATCCGGTTACCTGAAATACACGAATCCTTAGTGTATCCCCTCGGTACGCATGTACCTCCAGCTGTGAAAATCGTGACACGCGCCACCCCCGGATCGCCGACGCCTGTCGCCATCCCACCGGGTAGCCCCTACCATCGGCACATGCCGCCCAACACGAAACTTATCAGACAATGTCCTTACCAGCCCGACGACACGCCACTCAGCTTTCTCCAGGCAAGGTCATTCGCCATCGACTTTGAGGTGCAGGAACTTCTCAGCACGGACTATGTTTTCGAAGCTTCTGGTTCTTCGTTGTCAAGCCTACGGATGTGCCTACATCTGCTCCTACTGGGTTCATACTAAGACCATGCCAGACGGGCGATTCCCGCAAGCAGCTCCTTCACCCCATGTGATTCGGCTCCGGCAGCACGTTCACTCCATGTGAGACGTGACTCGGCTTAGTAATTATCGGTTTTCGTGTATCCTACCCTGGTCACCACCGACAACCGACCCACGCAGACCAAGTGCCTTGGCTGACTTCGAAGTTACTGGTTGCTGAGAAACTATGTTCTAGCCTGGAACGACCTGACACCACTTGGCCAGTTCAATTGTCAATTCCTGATCAGAAGTCTCCTCTGACCAGACTGCTTGAAAGGGGGCTGTGTGACACCATTGTTTTACGGTACACAACAATTGACCTTGATAACGACTTTCCGTTGATTCGTGTTCCGTGATTGCTACCATGTACCTTCGTGTACCTTTTTGGCTACCGATATAAATCTTCCAGTCAACATGCCTTTTCTCCAACATTCTTTGGGACATTATTATAGTAATCTGGTCTACTACAAACCCGATCTGGTCGTAGAGTCCATTTCCCATCAAAGTTTGATGACTTCACAGCTTAACGATTTCTTCGAGCGTCTTCTATAGGCCCGACGCTCTAGGGGGGAGTACTATGGCATTTTTCTGTAAACATTTTTGTTTGTATCAATCAATGTACACTTTTTGAATTGTACCCGGATATTACGAATACAAATTTTCGTTTGCTCGAAGTTGCTCTTCTCATCTCCTTTGATACCCGTACTGCGTGCTTGGAGTTCTGACTGTGGATTGTGGAAAGATTGCTTGCCTGCTATAAAAGGACCGCTCCATATTTCAGCCGCACCTAATTCTTAGATTTACCGCGGTGATAATAATTTGACGTTTGAACCGGAATAGTCAATTGCCAAGCTAGGAAGAATCGCTATCAGTTCAATCGAAGAATTATTGTGAGTGGTTACCTCTTTTAATTTTTTACACATATACTGTAATTTCACGTAGCCTGAACCACCACAATGTTTTGAAAAATCAACCTTATTCATGTAAGAGTGTCGTGACGATTTTGCTGTTGCAATTTGTTGTACATGTTCTAATCTTTGTTTTGGTGATATTGTTTTAATCTTCTAAGCGAGTTTGACCTCGTGAGCTTAAAAATGCACTTTTCCGAATCATGTAATTCAGTTCAGCTCAGTTCAATTGTTTAAATGTCATAAGCAAGTAAAATAATATAATAAATTTGGTAGAATAATTATTTATAATAATAAGATAAAACGTATTCTAATAATGAATAATGAAAACTATTTATTTGCAACAAGTAATTCCAAATAGCTGAAAAACATTTCACGCTCAACTAAAATTCAATTTCCCGTATTCCGTGAATTTGCTATACATCAATCATTCAATTTAAAAAGAATACAAATTTTACAACTAGATTTAACTTCTCTTGTATGATTTAATTTGTAAACATATCCATTCATTTGTACATATACTGTAATTTCACGTAGCCTGAACCACCACAATGTCTTGAAAAATCAACTTTATTTATGTAAGAGTGTCGTGTTGATTTTGCTGTTGCAATTTGGTGTACATGTTCTAATCTTTGTTTTGGTTATATTGTTTTAATCTTCTAAGCGAGTTTGACCTCGTGAGCTTAAAAATGCACTTTTCCGAATCATGTAATTCAGTTCAGCACAGTTCAATTGTTTAAATGTCATAAGCAAGTACAATAATATAATAAATTTGGTAGAATAATTATTTATAATAATAAGATAAAACGTATTTTAATAATGAATAATGAAAACTATTTATTTGCAACAAGTAATTCCAAATAGCTGAAAAACATTTCACGCTCAACTAAAATTCAATTTCCCGTATTCCGTGAATTTGCTATACATCAATCATTCAATTTAAAAAGAATACAAATTTTGCAACTAGATTTAACTTCTCTTGTATGATTTAATTTGTAAACATATCCATTCATTTGTTGATATACTGTAATTTCACGTAGCCTGAACCACCACAATGTCTTGAAAAATCAACTTTATTTATGTAAGAGTGTCGTGTTGATTTTGCTGTTGCAATTTGGTGTACATGTTCTAATCTTTGTTTTGGTTATATTGTTTTAATCTTCTAAGCGAGTTTGACCTCGTGAGCTTAAAAATGCACTTTTCCGAATCATGTAATTCAGTTCAGCACAGTTCAATTGTTTAAATGTCATAAGCAAGTACAATAATATAATAAATTTGGTAGAATAATTATTTATAATAATAAGATAAAACGTATTTTAATAATGAATAATGAAAACTATTTATTTGCAACAAGTAATTCCAAATAGCTGAAAAACATTTCACGCTCAACTAAAATTCAATTTCCCGTATTCCGTGAATTTGCTATACATCAATCATTCAATTTAAAAAGAATACAAATTTTGCAACTAGATTTAACTTCTCTTGTATGATTTAATTTGTAAACATATCCATTCATTTGTTGATATATCTTCTTCTCCTGTTCAAACGGCAGATTTTAGCTTCTTAATGCCGCATCACAATCTTATAATTTTTACCTAGCTATTAACATGTCCGCCATTCAGATGAACTGGTTTCATTTAACTTGTACGATGTCTAAGTCATTGTACTTCAGCATTTTAATCAAATGTTAATGAAAATTGTTGAAAAATATTCTGTGATGTATTTCAAAGACGAGCGCATTCAAAATATCTTGTCATTGTTACTGAGAAATTTGAAGCATGCGTTTTTAACTCTAGGATGCATACGTGCTTACTACCAGATAATTATTGCTTATGAATATAGCGCACATACTGCAACGATAACGCTATTTTATATTTTTGAGTTTTCACATTTCTGTTAATCTACATAACGTCTCAAATTAATTTCAGCATTCAATGGGACAGATATTCCGTCTTTTAATATTAATAATGATAATCGACTGGAATACATCGGATACTGAATCAATGAGGGATAAAGCCTATTGTTCTACAATGTGTTCACAAAAAATAAATCACACCTAGATCATTAAAAATCCTGCGCCATAATAACCTACCAACAACACTTCATAATTGATTCAACTGGCATATTACAACACTGAATCGACGAACGTACGAGCAAACCATGATCGCTTGTAACTGCTTCACGCATATTTAATCTCACGAAAAAATAATTCGGTGTTACATTTCACCGCAATTCATTTTTTTATAGGAAAATTTCACAAAATAAAAGTACACTGAACGATGAAATTGCAGTTGTATTTTCACGGTTGTTTACAATTATCTTAGACTAGGTTCGTGACTTTTTGCGCAAACGTTTGCCCATTTACCAAGCTGTATAACACTCCCTCTACTTATTTAAATGATTCGACTTTCACTTGGTTACCGTTTATAAACCACTCGTTTGTAACTGTGTTCCCAAACGATTAACACTGCGAGCTCAATTCTAATGCCACGAATTATTATGATATAGCGAGCGATAGGTCTAGAATGATGTTTGGTCACTTTTATCAAGTGTCGCTTTCGAGCATTTCTTCCACGTTGAAATGCTTAACTAAACATTTCGTTTGGCACAATATGGAAAATAATATGCGCTATTAGGTAAATTAGCATAATCCACAATATCAGTCACACTTCATTCCCTAACTTTCTTTCACATGATTGACGATTCAACATATTTATATAGATATTATGGATCATTTACGAATTTGACGAACATAAAAACATATTAGGACATGTGTATACTTGAATGCCACTGTTGCATAGGGTTTTTACAACGAACCACGATGTTTGAACACAGAATCGCATAGTGACTCTTGGTCAAGCACTTAAGGCGCTTATGGATGACCAAGCTGATGTGTTGCTCACATCTCCCGAAACTACACTCCACTACCGGTTTCTGGCTGTTTGCCGTCGTCAGGTGGAGACAGTAAGATTAGTTTCAGTGAGCCTTGAAACAGTGGATAAATGGTAAACAAGTGTATACGTGAATGCCACTGTTGCGTATAAAGAATCACGATGTTGAAACACAGAATCACATAGTGACTTGTGGTCAAGCACTCAAGGCTCTTATGGATGACCAAAGTGATGTGTTGCTCATTATCACCTGTGTTAACAGATATACACGCTAACTCTATTCATTTTCAATTCATGATAGCACTACTTACTCCATTGCGTTTGCACTTGGAAATTCATTAATAACTCGATATCTTTCAACGTTCCTGCAACACTCAATATAGTTCGTTATCCCCAGTTTAATAATGCTCTCCTTCGGGAACTAAACAATGTTTCAGTGTCAAATAAAAATAGTGAAGTAGAGTATCACTCGACTGGCAATGGTGTTCCAAAACGTTTCCATCGACAGGTGAACGCCTTTATCACATAACTAAGATGTTCGGAGAAATATGTTTAACATCACTCTATCAGTCTCTTGATTACAAGTTACATGGTGAGAACGAAACATTGCTTGTTGTCCAGCAGATCTTGTTTCTGTTACTATTTTCAGACTGCTTGAAAAAAACACAGATTATCGCCTAATTAGCCACATCAATGTATGTATTTTATGCTTTCTATTTGTGAAGTTATACCCCCAAGTTAAGACCATTTCGAGTACATGAACGAGCTTCACCACATCAAATACTCAAAGATGTTCACGTTTGTTGCTTTAAGTTCACAAAGATGAATTTTCATCGCGAATGTTTTTAAACATCATACCAAACCCATTCATAAAACTCGAACGCAAACACTAATTTTCCACCCTAGATCAAAACACTCGTGAAGACGATGTCTGCATAGAACGATAGAAGTTAGGATACATTCTGCAAGACACATTTCATCCTGCAGCTCTTACTGTTTCTTCTACATCACCAAAACAACTTAGGTTCACGAATGATATTCTTTCCAACTGTATATTGACTCTTTCGGATTGGTACAGCCGTCAAGGCATAGGTGCTGAACGTGAACTACAGTGATTCAAATACTCAGTGGAATACGTCCAGAAAAATCAAATAAAGCGTTCTTGCAACTCACACTTTTGTGAAGTTCTCTAGCACCTTAAACATTACCTCATTTTGTTGTACATTTGGGTTTTCATTGTTTTGCTCAGAGCATCCACGATATATGATTTTTGTCGCTTCCGCTTTTTTATGTCTCATGATGGCGACATAGTTTTCTGTTGGAAGTTGCATTGCGGAATTCATGTAGATATTATGATTACATATAAATGTATAAAATATATAAAGTTTATACATTTCAGTCAACCTCAATTATTACCTTTTTATTTCGTTGAACATTTGTGGTGGAAAATCTTGATGTGTGGAAGAAAGGACTAGAAGTTGCGCATCCTAAACTTTTGTGTGTCTGTAAATAACGCATTTTTTGATATTTAGTAAATACTATTATTGTTATTGGTTTTGAAATGACATGGTTTAAATTGATCTGCTGTAGATGCGAAAATATTTCTTTAAGAATATTTGACCCTCTTAGAAATAAAGAACTAGTTTTATATTCTTCAGTTTATCCAGTGTTTTATGTGGATTTGAGTGAAAGAATGCTCTCGCTATTCTCTATACGTAATAAAGTACAGTTTGATGTTCCGACGGTAAGGAGAAGCGAAAAGGAGCATTAGTCTCCAAACATTCTCATCCCTCCACATTGCAGCAACCGAACATTGCTACAAAAACAACTAATTGCCTCACATGAGCTAGTAAAGTATGCTTATTAGGCCATTTAAAATACCAGAACCGAGCGAAATTGTATCCTTTACACCAAAAAAGCGAACAGCCACTTATTCGCGAAAGGAACGAATGGATGAATTTAGGGTTCAGAACATCTTGCGTTGGGTGGAATTTTTAAACTGTGTACATCAACCAGAACGGTGAAATTCGTGTGGGATTTGGGCCTCGTCTATCCTGGTAGAAGATTCGAACCTAGTTGGATGAGACACGTTTTCCGAAAAGCGCCTACCTTGTGCGCTACATAAATGGTTGCTTCAAGTTTATTCCCGGATATGATCGCTGGCCAGCAATTTTCTGAACAGCGTTTTAAAATGTCTATAACCAGTTTAAAATGGCCCTGAAACCGGAACGCACGATATGCATTAAACCTTAATGGACATCTGCTATAGTCGTGATAGATAATGTACGACAAACTGTGGTATATACATACCAGAAATTCTGCTGTTGGCTATAAAGAAAAGCCAACATATATTTCGTTTCAAATGTTGTTACAAAAGCAAAGAGTAACTTATAGGCCTTACATGGTTCTGCTCAATAGAAGTGATCGTTAAGAAATGGAATAGATGCATAAGAGCTGGATGATGGGCGCCCGGCTTCGAATGCACAGTACAACACACTTCTTTATTACGAGATAAATTATTTACCTTATTAGATTTTACACAGACAATTCTTCCGAAATTGGTTGTGCATCCATATCAAGATAGTGGATTTTATGTATGGAAAAACCAGTAACTACATTTAAACGTTCGAGTACTATCGACTGTCTAGTGTATGGGTGAAAATGTAGAAAAATATGTACTATGATGGAACGAACTCACGATGTGTCTTTATCAAATTAAACGGCTCTATTTGAATAAATGTAACAATTTATTAGCAAAAAATCCACTGATTATTTCAGTCAACAGCAATATCGGGAAGATTCTGAATTTTCGGTTAGCCAATAGTAGGCTGAAGCCAATTAATATCTATAAACAACCAGAACAACAGCGTCATACAAGGATGATTATACCGAACGTCCAATAAAATATAATTTAATAATATAATTTAATATAATGTTGTTTGAATCGAAATACACGAAATGCTACAATCATGAAAATGCAGATAACGAATACAAAATCATGGAGTACGATACAAAATTATTGATCAGTATGTTCTTTGCACAAAAAAAACGAGCCAAGTAAATAATCATCTTGGTTTCAAATTATTAAGATCTTTCTGAAAAGATACATTTTTTTATGAAATTTATAATTTTCATACTCCGATAACCATCGAAAGAGCTGAAGGCACTTGTGAGTTGAGTCAAGCCGTTTTTTAATTCGAATGACTTATTATCAAGGCGGTGCAATTCTCAATGCAGTTGACCTTCATCAGTGCCAATAGTTTGATGCTACTTTCGAAAAGGAGTTATATCTGGTGTCTGATAAAATGATACAATCTCGGGCATTTTTATATTTCTTTACAACACGTACTTGTGTCTAGAGTATCCTGGATATATTTCGAGGGGCGACGTATCGTCGATCTGTTTCCAACAATCAGTTATATTGCCATTGATGAATTCGCGAATGAAAATTATGTAACCTAAAGGCACAGAAAATTAGTGCCATGTGATGGATTCAGGCTAAACAAAATGCTTGTTTTTAATTTAGCGAGTTTTTCGATTTTGTATCAGAAGAGGTCAGTTTCAGTTGCATCTTGTGCATGGACCAAGTACAACTGAAGCTGATACGGTTACTAGTTCGAAATTGGAAACACAGTATCCCAATGACCACAACTGGCTTCACGTTGTTTGCACTCATCAGATAGGGACAGTATGATCAGTATCTTCATGCCTCGCAACAGTACAGATATTGTATACAAGATGTGAACTAGTAGCCACTATTTGATCACGCGAACCCTATCCAACAGTGGATCGGAAGTTTATTTTGTTTATTCAAAATGCACTTCGTAATAGCTCGTTGTCCTATTCATCTAACGGCGAATCAACATATGCTGATTATTGAAGTTTATTTCGGACGAAAATATCTTCGTCTGGTTTCTTGATAAATGATTTTGCTCCCGCAAACGGTAGTGCGACCTTGATGAAAAATTTCTCGATTTGAAGAATATTGCCCCAGCAGCAGCAGCAACTACTAAGCTATTCTGCACTTAAGTAAGATTCTTGTTGAACTTGTTTGTAAGAAAATCTAGAGAATCTGCTAAAATACCTATGACTATAAAGCCTCAGTATTATTAATCTAACATTCATTTTGCTGACCCGATGTCTTATGCCTAACCTTCAATATTTCATAAACTGATCGGTTTTGATATTGTCTTGAGAATAGATTCCCACAAGCTAGTTCTGTTAGTTCAATAATAGGAGTCAGTCATACAAACAGCTGTTAATCCATAACACACGGCAGTAACTAAGTTATTATTTGCAGCGACCTTGAATTAGGAATTACGGGGAGAATTTGCTAATTTCAAGGTGGATATCACATCAATCGGGTGACATCCAAGCGATATGGTAACGGAAGCTAGATGTATATGAAAATATTCGAGACCGATCGGGAGTCCATAATCATGAAAATAAAGTTTGCAATGAATCGGATATAGTAAGTTTTTGGTAACGTTTCGCTTCTGAACACAGAAGCTTCGTCAGACCAAGGGTGTCGGTACGAACAGTGTTCAGGTTTAAATGGCATTCTCTTGACCAATCCTGAGTTCTCTAAGCAAGACAGGGGAGATCAAGATAATTGAAACACCTCCTAATTGCTCTGTTCATCCCGAATTATTTAATAATTGCACAGGTCAGCGTCTGCTGACACACTGCTTACGTGCTGCGTATTAGGTGTGATGTTCGTTAATCCTTATCCGCTGCAAAACCGAACGCCAGATAGCAAAGTATTTGAATATATTCGAGACCGATCGGGAGTCCATAATCATGAAAATAGAGTTTGCAATGAATCGGTTATAGTAAGTTTTTGGTAACGTTTCGCTTCTGAACACAGAAGCTTCGTAAGACCAAGGGTGTCGATACGAACAGTGTTGAGGTTTAAATGGCATTCTCTTGACCAATCCTGATTTCTCTAAGCTTGACAGGGGAGATCAAGATAATTGATCAACACCTCCTAATTGCTGTGTTCATCCCGAATTATTTATTATCTATATCTATTATTTATTATTTATATCTCAACTATCTGGCGTTCGGTTTTGCAGCGGATAAGGATTAACGAACATCACACCTAATACGCACATGTTTACGTAAGCAGTGTCAGCAGACGCTGACCTGTGCAATTAATAAATAATTAGGGATGAACACAGCAATTAGGAGGTGTTGATCAATTATCTTGATCTCCCCTGTCTAGCTTAGAGAAATCAGGATTGGTCAAGAGAATGCCATTTAAACCTCAACACTCTTCGTATCGACACCCTTGGTCTGACGAAGCTTCTGTGTTCAGAAGCGAAACGTTACCAAAAACTTACTATAACCGATTCATTGCAAACTCTATTTTCACGAACGCCAGATAGTTGAGATATCCGCCCCATCCACCTTGTTCACCGCATTCGCCCCAGCCTTTGTTATTTCAACATCCTCGGCGTGAAGTCTTTCCCTATAAGATTTCACACCCCGTCTTATCACTCTCACGTTATCAAGATCTACGCTGTGTCCAGTGTCTAGCACGTGTTCAGCTAGATGTGATTGCGTCCTGTCCTGCTGTCATTCGATAACCGAATCGCTTCCCCCACCACTTGATGATCGTGTCCTGTCCAACGCTGATCGTGTTCACATTATAAGCAGCCATTTGTTGTGTAAACCTTACTGTATTAATCAAACAAAGGCTTCTAGAAGGGGAAACATTGGGACAGCTGTTAGCTTACAAACCACGTACTACACGTTTTAGGAATAAAAACAACCTGTTAGTCTACGTGGAATACGTGACATTATAGGATGAGTGAACTCAATGGAGAATCTATATTAGGATAAATAAAAAAAATGTATAGTGCCCTATTTTCTATGAATCTTTTCCTATTTTTGAAACAAGGAGGATAATAAATTCTAGTTTGCTGTTTAACGCTACTTATGAATTTAGTAAAATCTCATTCTACTTTCATGATTCATGTATTTTGACTTCTGCAGTTATGCATACTGGCATGTTTTTGTTATTCGATTTAATTTGCCAAATAGACTGAAGCATTTCATGTAAACTCATAAAAATAATCATTTCTTCGTTTAGCTCAATGAATACTCTGAAGCAAAATGCGGACACCGCTCTGCTCTGCTGTGAAAAACGTTATTTTTGATTGGTTTAACGTGGTTCGCTCTCTGCTTCTGTTAACAACACTATTGGTTTACTTGTTGTTCAAAGTTCCGGAACCATATTACGGTGGACCTGTAAGTCATT
>JACCGJ010005176.1:0-68826 GCA_013407085.1 Atriophallophorus winterbourni | reverse complement strand
TAGTTGAAAGCAGATGCGTTCAAGAATCCAATGAACCCAGTGTATAATATTCAGTCAAACAAAATTTGCGCCTTTTTATCGTTACAACCTGTTGAAGATCATCGAGAGTACTTACGACGACGAACAGTGGTCTATTGAGATGAGTTGTGTTCAAGGATCACAGCAGTCCCGTATCTTGATTCGTGATAGACACAATCACGTACCGCTAGTGAATACAAATGGTACATCCATAGTATTATTTGTTTGCATAGTTAGATATAAGATGTACCAATAAGCTGTGATTTACTCGTTTCCGTGCTGACATACACAACTTGGTCTTAATAACCTAGAATTCCAGAAGATTCTCACACTTTATTTAGATAGATTTATCAAAATTACAAGAAATATGTTGCGAAAATTGTGTTAGATGGTTTGTGGTACTTCAAGTTGAAACAGGATGTGCGAAAAATAGATCTGTCATCGCAAAACTGTTACGTTTGTATTAAGTCTAGGCGTAACATTTTTGTGATTTAATTAAGAACTACAAAGCTTCTTCAACACAATCACACACACACATCCTGCAATGTATTGTGGAGTTCAATCCCGACTATTTTTGCTGCATGGTAGACTTCTTTAAGATGACCAACTTCTCACATGGCCTGAGACAGTGGGCAAATAATGCAAACTCCATAAATAGCTGTATTTGAGCTGTAAAAAGTCTTGCAACTTCGCGGTAACCCGGGCAAATGCATGAACAATGATGCACTTCGTGAAAACCTTGGTCAGTCGCAACCGTTTAGTCCCATGTGTCAAAAAATGGAATAATTATATTAGGAAACGTGATTTTTTCAGTTTCAGTAGCATGGTACTAGATGACCATTTAAATCCTCCTGGTAGAAAAAAATGTGAGCTGTTCTTTATGTGTATAACAGTCGCATTGACATAAGTGTATGTAGCGCAACTGATCACTGCGACAACTGATAGCGGGAACCACAGGTTACTAATACGGGTCGTGGGCTGCTTATTTCCTTTGACGGTTCGGCCGCCACGAGATTTACGCAAATCAGGATGTGGCATCGCAAGGATGTTTAAGTTATGCTTAGTACATTGAAAAATGTTTATAAGATGGAACATTTGTCAATCGATTGTCTCACATGACAGTTCGATGTCGATCTGGCATATCGAAACAATAATTTTTTGAGGATGATGTGGAAGAGATGAATGAGGAATAATCGCTACTCTGGAACATCGTCTCCACTAAGTTGCTGGCCTATGTTGTCCAATCACGCCTTGTGCTCATGACCGCTGCTATTAAAGTTCAACCTTGAAGTGTCCAATCAAATAGAGGTCAATGACATACGTCAGCCAATCTAATTGGCTCCCGGATTTTCGCGATTCTTATTGGTGTCCATTGCTATATAAGGAGATTGTTTTTTTAATCTGTCATTATTTACTCACACGTCGCTCGAAATGGCTTTGTCGTCGAATAGCCCAGCTGATAGCAAGACGTTGCTCATGAAATATTATAACTTGCAACAGCCAGACGACAAAATTCAATTGATGTACGTTTGGGTCGATGGCTCTGGTGAAAACCTTCGTTGCAAAACAATGACGGTTGGGAAGGAACCAACTTCGCCAGATGGTATGTGTTTGTGTCTCTGATTTTCGACTGCCGATATTCTGTATTTCTTCAAGGCATGTGATTATTTATTTGTTTATTTCTACACTATGTTGTTGTTCCAGACTGTCGCATATGGAATTTCGACGGCAGCAGCACTGGTCAGGCAGAAGGCTCAAACTCCGATATCTATTTAAAGCCCTGTGCCATCTTCCGGGACCCATTCCGAGGAGGCAAAAACAAACTTGTTCTGTGCGAGACTTACAATTACAATATGCAACCGCACAGTAAGCTACATGCTGCATTTTTGAAATTCAATATTCGCGTCACATTACATCTATATTGAGTTTTCGTTTTTATAATCAGAAACAAACAAGCGTTTTCATTGCAAACGTATCATGGACACAGCGAAGGAACACGAGCCTTGGTTCGGTATTGAACAAGAATACGTGATGCTCGACAAGGACGGCCATCCGCTCCAATGGCCAAAGAACGGATATCCTCCGGCTCAAGGTACGGTCTATTCCAGACAAATACCCCTCTGTTGTTTTCCGGAAAGCTGACAAGTTTGCCATTTATGCAGGACCGTACTACTGTTCCGTCGGAGCCACTAAAGCTCTAGGGCGTGACGTGATGGAGGCCCACTACCGCGCCTGCCTTTATGCAGGGATAAATATATGTGGAACGAACGCTGAAGTGATGCCTTCACAGGTATGCTACAACAGAAGGCACACACAGTAGCTCACAATTATTATTTTGTATTCTTTTTGTCAAAATCATTTGCTATCTACCATCTAGTGGGAATTCCAAATCGGCCCATGCGAGGGAGTGTCTGCCGGCGATCACTTGTGGATGGCTAGGTTCATTTTGCATCGTGTCGCTGAAGATTTTGGAGGCATGATCACGTTCGATCCGAAACCAGTGGCCGGCAATTGGAATGGTTCTGGCGCGCATACCAACTTCTCAACGCTGTCTATGAGACGACCCGGTGGAATAAGGTGAGTTGCTCTCCTTTTCGTGTGCGTCTGAATATAGGCGGATGTGTTCTATTCGGTCATTTATTCCTTATAGAGCAATTGAGGAAGCTATAGACAAGCTATCGGAGCGTCACCAAGAACACCTTGAGCAATATGACCCCAAAGGTGGCGCAGATAACACACGCCGGTTGACCGGACACCATGAGACCAGTAGCATTAATTCCTTCACCTCAGGTAATCTCTATATTAACTTTTCGTGTCTGATGATGAGATTCTTGAGGGATTCTTAACTGTCGTCACTATATTTTTGCAGGCGTCGGTAATCGTGGCAGCAGTGTCCGCATCCCAAGGCAAGTCGCAGAAGATCAGCGTGGATACTTGGAAGATCGTAGGCCCGCTGCCAACTGTGACCCATACTGTGTCACCGCCCTTCTCGTCGAAACGACGTGTTTGATGTGAGCTTCGCTTTGCTGCTTCCATCCCAAGCTACCGAAATCTGTGTTTATTTAAAAAAACATCAGAATATGTATATAATAATTTTCATTTACTCGCAGTGTTTCAAATGTACATTTTATCTATTTTTCAAATACATCAGTGACCTATTTTTCTATGTTGAGTTGTTTCTTGAGGTGACTCAAATATTGACCGAAGATTTTAACTCATAGATCAACGGGTATTTTTATGGGATTCGTTTTGCAAGAAACCGCTTGCTGAAATACATTTTGATGGTATCATTTGGGCAATCTTAATTGATCGGGCTCAACAACACATACATTTGTGGGTGCGGTTTGTGCGTACCAGGAAGGTACTGGTCAGACAGGTCTTTTACAGTCGTATTTGTAAAGGTGGCGTCTTGATGAAAAGAACGCTCTTTGCGACTCACCGGCACATTTGCAGCAGCCGAACCTTCGGGTTGAATGATCTGCGAAGATTCAGCGTTTTTCTGACTGGTATTACCGTCATTGGTTTCCGATTTATCCTAACCAATACGAGCAAACTGAGAATTCTGAGCGGTGACCAGAGTCTCTATCATTGCCTTCAACGTTTGTATGAGATCTAAGCTCAGCATCCGATCATCCAGGTTGGTTTGGTGGTCAGCGCTAAATCTGCGTTTGGTTTAGTTCGGCAATGTTTACATACACTAGGCGTGTTTTCATCATCCAGGATCGATTTGGCATCCGTGGTCAATGATTTGTCACATTTTGCGTGACACGTAACAGATTTGACTTTACCGCTGACGAATATCATGCATGTTTCGCGAACATCAGATCCTTTCGTGTTACCGGAGCCAACCAAAAGTAGAAATCAAAGCACAAAATTGACTGGGGTGCGTTTTTGCTGTATTGTGTGGAGTTGACGGAAAGTGATGAGTTGTAGGAATAGTTCGTCATCCGATTTAGCCGCGAATTTGCCAGCATCCCGTTCAGAATATTGGTGTGAAATTGATTTCACGTTGAGTATTTCTCCGAGTAGTTCCCGACAGTGGTAAACACCGATGGGTCGATCTAACAATCACAAACACGAAACTGATTCAAATTAACGAACGAACTGTAGAAAATCCACAGGTGACGCACACAAAGAACGACACGTCGTGAATGGATTATTTTTGTATGAATAGATCAGTCGTAACAAACTTTCACATAGATATCCAAAAATTAAACCGATCGAATGAAAACTGTGAAAGTTATATCCAAAAACATCGGAGGTCAAAATTAATCCAACCGCATGTCACGATGCACTTACGGATGAAAGATAACGCGGTTGTATCCATAAACCGAAGGCGGCCAACAACAGTGATTATAAATACATATGGATGTGGGATGTGAGTAGCTTGGCTTCTTATCACGAATATATGTTTTTTGTGTGTTTTGAGTGAATCAGTACAAACGTTCACCTAACTAGGGACATGAACAATGCGTTTGTCTGCGTTTATTGAAATTAGTGGATAATAGGTATCTTTCATTTTATTTAGTATGTTACTCTGTTTTTGAAAACCATTACTAGTCAATTTTTGCACTTATTCTAAAAGTTGTTGCAGATATCATACGTGGTACCAATTGTATGTCGTATGCAAGTTAGCTTTTACACAAAGCTCAAGCACTCACAAATTCAAATGGGTGTCCGGCTGTCTTACTTACTCAATTATGTGAATCTGGATTTGAACGCTGTGGTTCGTTATAAGAACCCTATTCAACAGTGGAATTCAAGTATAACTTTGTTCACCAATTGTACATTGTTTTGAAGCTCACTGAACCTAACGATTGGTCGTCCAGGTACCTTTCGATAACCTTTACTGATTTCTAGCAATGGTATCAAAATTCTTGATAGACTAGATATTCGATATCCAATCTCGTTCTCAAAAGCTGGTCTCTGTTTCAACGTGACCGCTCCAAGTTACGAGGATAAGTGTGGTCAAATCGATAATGAATGGTCATTCACTGTCATGCGTGAGGTCAACACGTTCTCGATAGAATGAGATTGTCCTATTAGAACAATGCCACGTTTAAATAAGATATCTTCGGTTAACAAAGACATTGGAATGTCATCGCGAAATGATATTTAGGTCGAGCGTTCAGCCGCGGGAGTTAATAATTGAGCAACTGTTTCGAATGAGTCAAATTATCGAAATCTACAATCAAGCTTTTTAACAAATCTGGTTAAAACAAATCCATCTATGTCCAGACTGTGTTCGAAGCTATTCACATTCACTCACATAAAAGTTTTAACCTTATTTGGATTACCTTAAATGGCTGCGTATTTCTTCGGATCTGGTGATATTTGCTATGATTGTGTATTAATTTATTTCATGACAGACTTCAACTTTTATTTGCGAAAATAACGAAGACATCAGCATTATAAGTATCATTATCAAAGTTATTATCAACATTAATACCATCATCAACATCATCATTATCATCAACGTTGTGTTCATCTGGATCATCATATCTTCATCAGCTCTATTAGCTTCACAATACCAATATTTCGTCTATATGGCTACGATGTACCTGGATGCGTATATGTTGTCAACTTGACGTGATATTCAATTATATATTCGATCTTATTCTCACAATTGTGGCCATCGTAACACGAAATCAATACTGGTGTTCAACAATCTGCTTACGGTGATTCACCCACGTAAACACCTGTTTCATCAGCAAGACGCACGTGGTAGTAGATCTCATGGCTACAAGTTAAACATTGCACACTCAGAACACCAGATGGTGAGATTCCCTTGATGCTATTTAACTTCAACTGAATGTTTACACTCTGTTCCTATTCAAGACTGTCACATATGGAACTTCGTCGGAAGTAGCACAGGCCAGCAGAAGTATCCAACTCTGATAATTATTTGCAAACTTGTGCGATCTTTCGAGACCCGTTCGGTGGTGGCATGGACAAAGTGGTTCTATGAGAGACTTACAACGACAACATGCAACCACACAGTAAGCACACTACTCCGTCGCGATCGCGATCGATGATCCGGTGGTGGAGTTGCAGTTTACTTTCATGAACGTTTAGCGCAGTGTAACGTAATCGATCATCCTGACCTCAGTCATTCTGATACGATGTGGTGTTCAGTAGACCTAGTCAATGGAGATGAATGTACGATCGGCAACATTTACTGCTCGCCATCATTCGAAAGCTCAGTAAACGATAAGCTAATCGCATCCTTGCAATACATCACAAGCTGCCAGACAACGAAATTGCTGATCATTGGTGCTTTTAATCTCTGCATCTGTTTTTAAGAAGTGAACACTCCCCGCATTCGATTGAACATAAATTCAAGGAGGTTATCGAAATAGCTTCACTGCACAACCACGTTGATCAGCCAACTCGCTGACGAGGTCTTGACAAAACTTCAACTCTTGACATTGTCTTAGCGAATAAAGCAACCGCGGTGGAGGATTCAAGGTAATTCAAGGCGCTTCATAACCAGATTGCTTCCGGCAGGTGGAGCCCGTAAGTGCATGAACAGAGTCCACTAAGCGGAAGGAATACCCTGATCTCAAACCACAAACTCATCAGGAACCATCGGGAATTCAAAAAAGGACAAAGATGTTTTGTAAGAATGGATAATCAGATTATGTATTCAGATGCGACAATGTGTTCGTAATTGTGGAATGGTTAACTTGTAGCCGTGAGATCTGCTACCACGTGCTTCTTGCTTATAGAACATGTGTTTAAGTGGATGATTCACTGTACGTAAATTGTTGAAAAGCGGGATCGATTTCATGCTAAGATGGCCACAATTGTGAGAATAAGATGGAATATATCATTGAATATCACGTCAAGTTGACGACATATTCACAGCCAGGTACATCGTAGGCATATAGATGAAATATTGGTAATGTGAAACTAATAGAGCTGACGAAGATATGATGATCGATATGAACACAACGCTGATGATAATGATGATGTTGATCATAGCGGTGGTGATGATATTGGCAATGAGAATGATGCTTATAATGTTGGTGGCTTCGTCATATTCGCGCTTGAATTTGCAATCTGTCAACCCGATAGAACATGCAATAAACAGCCAAAATCGAATACTTTCAAACACGGTTGCCCTAAGTGAAAAAATCGTCACTGAGAAACGCGTCCTCCAAGGTTTATTTAATCTTAAAAACGGAAAGTCTCCTGGGGCCGACGGAATAACCTCGAAAATATTGAAGCAACTTGCGAGTTTGCTATACAAACCACTCACTTACTTGTTCGAGCAATTCAATTCAATTTAATTCAATTTAATGGTCTAAAAAGCACATAGCTTTAGAAAAACCACAGAATAATATGCGGGTTACAAATAACAGTAAAACGGGGTTTGTTTGCCTACTGATTAGTTCAGGAATTACGTAAAAATATATAGAGCAGAAATTGTTTTCAACCGGTTTGATAGGGTAAATATGTATAGTTTACTTCGATGCATTGGTTCGAAGCTTGATGATGCAGAATATATAGTTTCAATGTTTGGATTCGTCGACATGAATTTGTCCAAGTTCGATTTGAATATATCCAAGCTGGGCGAATATTCGCTAGGCTTCGCAACATCGCTTCGCAACTTCGCTTCGCAACTTCGCTTCGCTTTAAATCCCAAAGCGAAGTTATCGTTATTGTCTGGTCTGGACATAGCTGTATTTGGTTTAGGCTAAATTGTTAAATTGCTTGATTGTAGATTTCGACTATTTGACACATTCGAAACTGTTGTTCAATTATTAACTACCGCGGCTGAGCGCTCGGCGTAAATATCATCTCGCGATGGCATTGCAGTATCTTTGTTAACCGAAGAAGCGAGATAAATCAGATATCTCATTTTAACGTGGCATTGCTCGATTCGGACAATCTCATTCTATCGAGAACGTGTTGACCTCACGCATGACAGTGAATGACCATTCATTATCGATTTGACCACACTTATCCTCGTAACTTGGAGCGGTCACGTTGTAACAAAGACCAGCGTTTGAGAACGAGATTGCATATTCAATATCTAGTCGAACAAAAATTTTGATAGCATTGCAAGAAATCAGTAATATTTCTCGAAAGGTCGTGGATGAGCAATATTTAGATGAGATCATTTTTGTGTAAGTGGTATAAAATGTGGTAACACAAGTATTCCGAATTCATAATAACGAACAGTAGTTAGTTGAAAGCAGATGCGTTCAAGAATCCAATGAACCCAGTGTATAATATTCAGTCAAACAAAATTTGCGCCTTTATATCGTTACAATATGTTGAAGATCATCGAGAGTACTTACGACGACGAACAGTGGTCTACTGAGATGAGTTGTGTTCAAGGATCAAAGCAGTCCCGTATCTTGATTCGTGATAGACACAATCACGTACCGCTAGTGAATACAAATGGTACATCCATAGTATTATTTGTTTGCATAGTTAGATATAAGATGTACCAATAAGCTGTGATTTACTCGTTTCCATGCTGACATACACAACTTGGTCTTAATAACCTAGAATTCCAGAAGATTCTCACACTTTATTTAGATAGATTTATCAAAATTACAAGAAATATGTTGCGAAAATTGTGTTAGATGGTTTGTGGTACTCCAAGTTGAAACAGGATGTGCGAAAAATAGATCTGTCATCGCAAAACTGTTACGTTTGTATTAAGTCTAGGCGTAACATTTTTGTGATTTAATTAAGAACTACAAAGCTTCTTCAACACAATTACACACACACACACCTGTAATGTATTGTGGAGTTCAATCCCGACTATGTTTGCTGCATTATAGACTTCTTTAGGATGACCAACTTCTCACGTGGCCTGAGACAGTGGGCAGATAATGCAAACTCCATAAATAGCTGTATTCGAGCTGTAAAAAGTATTGCAACTTCGCGGTAATCCAGGCAAATGCATGAACAATGATGCACATCCTGAAAAGGTTGATCGCTGAAGCATTGAAGCTTGTATACAGATCTGAGAATAATTTAATCAGTCGCAACCGTTTAGTCCCATGTGTCAACAAATGGAATAATTATCTTAGGAAACGTTTCAGTAGCATGGTATTAGATGACCATTTAAAACCTCCAGGTAGAAAACATTGTGAGATGTTCTCCATTTGTATAACAGTGGCATTGAAATAAGTGTATGTAGCTCAACTAATCACTGCGACAACTGATAGCGGGGTTCACAGGTTACTAATAAGGGTCGTGAGCTGCTTACTTCGTATGATGGTTTGGCCGAAACGAGATCTACGCATATCGATAAGTGGCATCGCAAGGATGTTCAAGTTATGCTTAGTGCATTGAAAAATGTTTATAGGATGGAACATTTGTCAATCGACTGTCTCACATGACAGTTTGATGTCGATCTGGCATATCGAAACAATAATTTTTTAAGGACGATGTGGAAGCGATGAATGAGGAATAATCGCTACTCTGGAACATCGTCTCCACTAAGATGCTGACCTATGTTGTCCAATCACGCTTCGTGCTCATGACCGCTGCTGATAAAGTTCAACCTTGAAGTGTCCAATCAAATATAGGTCAATGACATACGGCAGCTAATTTAATTGGCTCCCGGATTTTCGCAATTCCTATTGGTGTCCATTGCTTTATAACGAGATAGCTTCTTTAAACAGTCATTATTTACTCATACGTCGCTCGAAATGGCTGAAAGCAAAACTTTGCTTATGAAATATTACAACCTGCTACAACCAGATGACAAAATTCAATTGATGTACGTTTGGGTCGATGGTTCTGGTGAAAACCTTCGTTGCAAAACAATGACGGTTGACAAGGAACCAACTTCGCCAGATGGTATGTGTTTGCGTGTCTGATTTTCCACTGCCGATATTCTGTATTTCTTCAAGGCATTTGATTTATTTATTTAATTCTACATTATCTTTTTATTCCAGACTGTCGCATATGGAATTTCGACGGCAGCAGCACTGGTCAGGCAGAAGGGTCCAACTCCGATGTCTATTTAAAGCCCTGTGCCATCTTCCGGGACCCATTCCGCGGAGGAAAAAATAAGCTGCTTTTGTGCGAAACATACAATAACAATATGCAACCGCACAGTAAGCTACATGCTGCATTTTTGAAATTCAATATTCGCGTCACATTATATCTATATTGAGTTTTCGTTTCCATAATCAGAAACAAACAAACGTTATCACTGCAAAGAGGTCATGGAGAAAGCGAAAGAACATGAACCGTGGTTCGGTATCGAGCAAGAGTACGTGATGCTGGACAAGGACGGCCATCCGCTCCAATGGCCAAAGAACGGATTTCCTCCAGCTCAAGGTACGTTCCAGTCCAGACAAATTCCGCTCTGATGTTTTCCTGAAAGCTGACAAGTTTGCCATTTTTGCAGGACCGTACTACTGTTCAGTCGGAGCTACGAAAGCTCTCGGGCGTGACGTCATGGAAGCTCACTACCGTGCCTGCCTTTATGCGGGGATAAATATTTGTGGGACGAACGCTGAAGTAATGCCTTCACAGGTATTCAGAAGGCACATACACTAGCTTACTATCATTATTTTGTATTCTTTTTGTAAAATCATTTGTTATCTACCATCTAGTGGGAATTCCAAATCGGACCTCGCGTGGGAGTGGCTGCCGGCGATCACTTGTGGATGGCTAGGTTCATTTTGCATCGCGTCGCTGAAGATTTTGGAGTCACGATCACGTTCGATCCGAAACCGGTGCCTGGCAATTGGAATGGTTCTGGCGCGCATACTAACTTCTCAACGCTGTCTATGAGACGACCCGGTGGAATAAGGTGAGTTGCTCTCCTTTTCGTGTGCGTCTGAATATAAGCGAATGGGTGTTATTCGGTCATTTATTCCTTATAGAGCAATCGAGGAAGCGATAGACAAGCTATCGGAGCGTCACCAAGAACACCTTCAGCAATATGACCCCAAAGGTGGCGCAGATAACACACGCCGATTGACCGGACACCATGAGACCAGTAGTATTAATTCCTTCACCTCAGGTAATCTCTATATTAACTTCCCGTGTCTGATGATGAGATTGATGAGGGATTCTTAACTGTCGTCACCATATCTTCGCAGGCGTCGGTAATCGTGGCAGCAGTGTCCGCATCCCGAGGCAAGTCGCAGAAGATCAGCGTGGATACTTGGAAGATCGTAGGCCCGCTGCCAACTGTGACCCATACTGTGTGACCGCCCTTCTCGTCGAGACCACGTGTTTGATGTGAGCTTCGCTTCGCGGCTTCCATCCCAAGCTACCGAATTCTGTGTTTATTTAAAACAATTCACAAAATGTGTACATATTTTTCATTGACTCGAAGTGTTACAGATGCAATTTTCCATCTCTCTTTCAAATACATCAGTCACCTATTTTTCTACCTTGAATTGTTTTTTGGTGTGATTCAAAAATTTGGCCGAAGATTTTAACGCATAGATCAGCGTGTATTTTTATGGGATCCGTTTTAAAGGGGACGACTGGCTGAAATACATTTTGATGGTATCATTAATTGATCGAGCTCAACAACACATACATTCGTGGGTGCGGTGGGTTTTGGGTTGGCAAAATCAACAAAAATCCAATCATAGCATTATGACGTGGTGGATATCATTTTCTCCTTTCGTCCATCCACCGATATGGGAATCCGTTAATATCACCCTAACGTGAAAACATGCAAATGAATAAAACACATGTTCGACACAGACTCGGTTAGAAACGTACACCCATCACCCATTCCGCTTTCCATCCCCCATGCAACTTTGACCATCAATGTCCGATGCGTTTCGTCACGTTAGTTTCTAAGAGGCATGTATCGGCTGCAAACAGCCTCCTTCGACTGCGTGATTTTATTGGGCTTGCATGGTCGATAGTTAGTACTAAAGTGGGCCTCACCAATCATTGCTTACTAAAATTGTGACGAGTATTGATTACAGGACACGAAAAATGATTGAGTCCATTAGGTCTGTTCAAGCAAAATCGAATTGTGTAAGATTGATCTAGATCAAATCAGCGAGTGACGAGTAATGTTGAAACGTATCAGAGCACGAAATTATGCGTCTGTTCGTTAACTGACAAGGTTTGCAGTAAGAGAGAGTGCCAATGACTATCCGGATCGGAGTAATCCAGTTGTGCGAAACTAGTGCTCTGTAACTCGGCACACAGAGCACGGTAGTTCACAATTCTGACGTTTCTCGTTCCGTCACTGTTGCGCCTAGCGCTACAAACGTACTCGATTTCATGGTCGCTTAGTCCGGGTGGCGGTTTATAAACGATATACTCCACAATTGTGGGATCTGATGTAAGTAATAAGTCTAATGTCGTTCTGACGCAGCAAATTACAGACCTGTAACGCTGCTACCTTGTATTTCAAAGATCATGGAGCGTATCATTAGTGAATGTATTGTGGGTCACCTTGAAACAAGAAGTCTTTTGTCAGCAGCACAACACGGGTTTTGCCGGACCAGATCTTGTCGGTCGAATATACTGATCACACTAAACGACTGGACTATGTCGCTCGACCATGGCTACACGGTTCACGCCTGTTATATTGATATATCAAAGGCTTTTGACAAGGTCAATCACAGCCCGCTTCTGCAAAAGCTAGCGCATTATGGAATAAGGGGTAACCTACTATCGTGGTTAACAGATTATCTGACCGATGGGCATGTGCAAGTTCGCATTGACGGTGTGCTATCGAAAAGTATCGATGACATGAGTGGGGTACCTCAAGGTTCAGTACTCGGGCCTATCCTTTTCCTGTTATACATCAATGATATTACTGAAATAGTGCGGTGTAAGCTAGTTCTTTCTGCTGACAACATTAAAATATGGAAGCAAATCCGATCTACTGAAGATTGTTTGATGCTACAACAGGACTTGGATGCTCTGTATCACTGGTCCTTATTAAATCAAATGCTGTTCAAATTACGTAATTGTAATATGTTACAGCTTGGCCGTAATTACGATCATACATATCATCTAGGCCACGAAAACCTAACTTGGACCACCGCTGAAAAGGATCTCGGGATTTGGATAACTAATAACCTGAAACCGAATATGCATTGTCGAATAGTGTTTAATCGGGTATGTGGTATATTAGGAATCCCGAGGATAATTTTCGGGCGGGTCACTCCCAATGCACTTCCCCGCATTATAAATACTTACATTCATCCAACGATGGAATATTTGATCCCAGTCTGGGCACCGTGGCTGCGCAAAGACATCGACCTCTTGGATAGAATGAACCACCGAGCTACAAAGCTAGTTGATGGGATGCAACACGTCCCATATCAAGAGCGAATGGCCGTACTAGGTTTGCCTGATTTTATACAGAGGCGTATGAGGAGCGACGTTATTCTAGCTTACAAAATACTGCGGATCAAAAAATAATTTCCACTCGGAATACACGTAGTCACTCAAGTTGCCTCGCAATACCGCACTCAAGACTTGACTGTCGGCGCCATTTCTTCTCTGTGCGTATCTGCTTTCTATGGAATGCACTACCGCAAGACGTTGTGAATGCAACAACATTTGCTGTTTTTAAGCAAAACTAAATGCATATATCAAACAACACCCCATAATCGGCCCTGTGTATTGAGTCAATGTGAACCCAGACAAACATGCAACAGTGTGTTTTTGATTACATTTTATTTTTGTAATAGTTTTCATCCAATGGTACATGTAAAGCAATTGCTTTTTCACCATAAAATCTTGATTCTTGATTCTTGATTCTAGTCTAATCCCCTCATACGTGTAAATCCATAAACGTGGTTATAAAGGGCTGTGCAATCCAAGACGGCTCGAAGTTCATATTCAAGTGTTTCTGATGGATGATTATCCCGGCTATAGAACTGGGGAAAGTTGAAATCCCCCATTATCAATATTTTGTATCGTACCGCGTTGTTACATAGCGCAAAGCAGTAATGAGTTTATTGTTTAGGTCGAGAGCTGCTGTTGGAGAACAATAGATCACTCCAATAATGCATTGTTCTCCTAAAGTAAGAGTAAGAGCACCAAAGTGGGTCAGTTATATCAAGGGTCTGGTCGTTCATAGCTCTAAAGATAAACGATTGCTTGAAGTAGAGTGCTGCTTCTCCACCATCACCTAAACGGTCACGCAGGAATAGAGACATGCTGGACAATGAGAGTTCATTATCAGATAATGAGGCATGGAACCACGTTTCTGTTACTGCAACTATGTCTGGCGCCGTTTCATTACAAATCTCTGAACCCTTCGCTATGACTTTACTCGCCATGGGACTCACTGGCTGTTCAAACGCTTTGCACGTGACCTCGGGAAAGTTCTGCGTGTCGAGATTCGTCCTATCAGCTGGGCCGGCCGTGACCATTGTTGCGTTTGCCGGATCCAGGCCTTGGCACAGAGGTCATGTTGGTTCCATGTCGCTGTCGGCTGAACAATCTTCGCTGTCACCGCCTGAAGTGGGTTGTTCGGCTGAGTGGTGGTCGTTTGTTCAATTGATCGATGTGACTGATTTGGAACTCGTGATTTCGTCATTTAGCAAATAATACACCATAACTCATTACCCACACAAGGTAGAATGCAGAAACATGCTATAAAATGCGTAGTGCGACGCGATATTTGCAATGATAACATAAACCATGGAATAGTTAGCGAAGGTTGGCATAAAATTGAAGGACGAATCCGATCAACGTGTCGACCGATTCATTTCAAGTCCTCACCAAGTTGAGCTTGCTCTCTCCACCTGGACGATTTGCATATCATTCAATAGCGGCTGAAGTTGCCTGTCTTCAGATGTTTTCTGTCGATCTCATGCAATTCTTGTGGAACCTGCTTTATTGAGAATTTACGATTTGATGTTGTAAGACGTTTCGGAGCCTCCAGCTTTTACGTTATGCCTGGATTTTGCGTAAACCTTGGAGAGAGACATCATACTCCATAGTAGCTAATGTGAAGGCGATTTCCCAATGCATGTCGCATCTGCACACGGTGAACAGCGTCATTTCTGGTTTTTCAAGGTCAATTATGGAGGATGATTTCATCCAACGGACAAGTTCACAGGCCTTATCGATTATTTCTGGTTAAAATATTGAAATTTGAAAACCACTCGAATATTATCAAATATGAAGCCCTCAATAAACTGTGGTATATTTGAACACATCGTTTAAGCCTTGATCGAGAATCAGACAGTGATCATATATTTGAATAGTGTAGTCTATTTTCAATATCCTCATGTATCGCGTTGGTCTAGAAGTTCAGACACGACTTTCACGCATGCATTCGTAGTAGGGATTGCAACGACTTTGTGCATTTTTGGAATATTAGGCCAAGCCTCAATCACATATGCCTACACTCATGTGGATGGGGTTAAGCCGAAATGGCTTCAAACCATAATACCTATTTGCATGCATTCCCATCTTGTGAACCTCACGACCGGATTCCTGTGTTTGCACTCATCAGGCAGGGGCCGCAAGATAAACATCCGCGAACGCTGAATTACTACTCGTTCATTCCACAATTCTCACTTGATTACACTTCTAAAAACCGGGCTCGCAATCGAATGTCTTTGTGATGTGACCTCAGTTTTAACTACAACTAGATTTTAGCGACTGAACTGATAATTACTGTTCTATGGTCACAATCAAGCCAATTGTTACGTGTAAGGACAGCGCAATCTCGGCGATTCGAAGAATTGTTTCTGGCTTGGACACAAATCTTTTAACCGTCAGGTCAACACGAAATTAACGCTAATCTTGTTGTCAACGCTTTAATAACGACGGTGATTAGGCCAATAAACAAACTGACGACACAATCAACAAAGATCTTTGAGGATGATTTCTGGTGAGATGTTTAATCGTCCTATTTTATGGTTAATCGCGTTGTTTCAATGGATCGAACGGTTTAGACATTTTATATCCACCTACGCAAACTAATAATAGTATGGATTTATCATTTGTATTGAGTAGCGATACGTGATTGTGTCTATCACGAATCAAGATACGGGACTGCTTTGATCCTTGAGCACAACTCATCTCAATAGACCACTGTTCGTCGTCGTAAGTACTCTCGATGATCTTCAACAGGTTGTAACGTTAAAAAGGCGCAAATTTTGTTTGACTGAATATGAAACCCCGGATCCATTTGATTCTTGAACGCATCTGCTTACAACTAACAACCGTTCGTTGGTATGAAATCGTAGTCCTTGTGTTGTCAGATTTTATATGTTGGACTCGTATATCACTTAGACAAATGTAAGAGACTTCTCGGTATTCATTACTGGATATTCCGAACTGCATCACAAATGATCTCGTGGAGATGCTAAATTACCTTGGAAGGTTGATGGTATCCTGGGATGCGCTAGCGAAGTCAATCGCGTCCAGAAATGCTGACAACTGACTTAATTGCCTCGTGATCATTATCACATAGGTTAGAGTAGCACTAAACGAACTTTGAACCTTTGAGCAAGCATTGGATAAGGTTTGCACGAACAACTAGTTCGATCACGTGTGCTCAAACATATGTGAATGATGGTGAGCCTATGGGGTTGGACAATATCCATCTGTGTATGCATTTTCATCACTCTCACACACACAGAACTAACAAGCAGTTTCATGCTGTTTGCAATCAACAGTTAAGGACAGTTGAATCACGAACTGTATTCTTTGAAACAGTAGAAGAATGGTGAACAAGGTTTACACTTGTAAGCCACTGTTGGATAAGGCTGGCACGGTAAACCTGGTTTTGAAGGAAAATCCGTATCTGCATGCAAGTCAATCATACTCCACAACCGCTGATCACACTCACTAGGTAAGGAAAGTCGGATCAGTATCCGTAGTGGAGGAATGGTAAACAAATTTGAAACAAAGTTGCACATACGATCTTTTTGTTTTAGCCTATAGTAATAACCCATCTATATGCGTATGCGAGCATGTGATTGAACAGGTTGATCGTGCCAGCCTTATCGAGCAGTGGCTTACAATTTCACACATTGTACTTGATGAGTGCAAACAGTGCGAAACAAGACTTGGCGTTGGAACGGATATGCATGAAAATATTAGCAACTTATCCGGGGTTGTGTTACACCGAATTACTGTGTGTAAATGATATGCTCTTGTGATTGAAACGTTCAACCAATGGGCTAATTTTACGATGCACCCAGGATGTTTTGCGCCCCACATATTTAAGGGGTTTAATAAGCATGACATCTGTCGTGGGGCGAGTATGTTGCAACAGCTTGGTTGTATGATCATGTGGTTCCGCTCTAATTTGCTGAGAGTGTGATTATTGATTTTAAACGAATATCGATCTCTCATAGATCATGCGTAGTTATGACGAGTCGATGAGTGTGACCTCTTGACCTACGGTGTGCTCAAATGTTCATCATTAAATCGACGGATCTACTGTGCAAACACAAATATTAATGTGCTTTAAATGCATTGAATATACGGTATATATATGTTGTTGTTGCCATCCTTCAATCGATATCGGACATCAAACAAATAAACAGATCGATTCGGGAGAAACATGCTCTCCCACGAGAGATTGTAAACTAGAGATAACTGTAAGCCAAGCGGGTGAGAGTACAACGCAAATGCGGTCTGCCAAATTGTGGACTTTCTGATTTCAGCTCACTATTGAGTGGATATTTCGGATTACGACCATTTTTCATTGTTTAGACGTGAATAAGACTCCGTATGTGGCGCTCAGAAATCGCATTCATAAACATTTTTCTTTTTCTATGGCAGCGAAGTTTCGACATCATCAGATTTTCAGCAGTCCGATCAACAGCCAATGCTTCATGTCTGCACTAACCTGTGAGTGGTCACTGCACGCTATACGCTATCATTAGAAAGATCACATTAAGCTAAAGGTTTTGACACCTTGCTCCATATTTTATATTCTGTAATCACCGAGTTATTGCGGATTATTTGTTCAATGCCGAAATCACGCCAGCAACCACTGGAAGCTCACTCAACTCGCAAGCCTTATGCATTCCACGAACATGTGCGAACGTGTAGCGTGATCCACATCCCAAACAAAGAAATCGATCGATCTAGCTGTGACCGCGACACGGGATCCGTGTGACCTCTGCATCACATGTCTAACCCCGGTAAGCGTTGATAGCGTTTCAGTTAAATGTGCTTTTTGCGGGTTCCGTCAACTCACACCGTGATAATAATTTGACTAATGACTGTGTGCGGCTTGTGAACGACGAGAAACCTCCATCTGTTTGCTATGTTTGTATTAACAGTAGACAATCCACTGAAGACGTTCGCCACAACACTAAGGACACCGTTTGTAGGACAATAACAGCACTCGATTTAGAGAAATCTAATGATCTTGAAGTCAAAATTGAAAAACGAATGTCTGCTCTAGAGCAAAGTCTACAGCGTGTTGAAATTGCTATAATCGCTAATGAACAGGTTTTGCATGCATCATCACTCGTAGCGGAAATCAGCGATAGAGCAAACGCTGATAAAGCACCACAAACCTTAACTTTGCTTAGTGGTACATCTTCGGTGATTAGTGGTGATTCAATGCGACAACAGAGGAGCCATAGAGGTGATCTCGTTACTAAGTCGCGTAAGACAGCGTCTGCTGTTATTGTAAAGAGGAAAATGAATACAGTCAACAGTTAGAAGTAGAATACCATTCCGATCCGAACTATCCTGGGGTTGTAATAACCCTCGCTTCAATAGGCCGTTCGATCAGTTGGGGCTTATTTTAGTCCCTTCAGCTACTTATAAAGTAGCGAGTAGACGAGAACTTCTGTTCGCACAGCCAACAGTTAGCTACCTCATCGACCAGCACCGGTGCAAGCATTACATTCAAATATATCTGTAAGCTACAACATAAATTATGTGTATCCGAATAAAGGAGGGCTCGCGAAATCCTACTTAGTTCCATGGGCTTATTAACGTGTTCCTCAGTCGAATATTATTTTACATGTTCCAACGGTATACATAAAGTCATATTACGCGTAACACGACAAACACAGGAAGAAATAATCTTATAATACTTCATTGATAATAGAAGGTGAAAAAAATTGAAAAAAACTCAAATTTACTTGGTAGAAACTTTAAAGTAATTTCATGCATGACGTACGATGTTTCATCGCTGTTTATCGTACATAATTGTTGACAAACAACGACCAAATACTTCATGTTAATGAACTCCATGATACGGTGGTTGTGATGCAAATGCATTATGCGATATATGGCAAATTACGTAAATAATCGGAGTAAATGGAATTTATTTTATTTCATTGTAACTACTCATAGGTACGACAAATAAATTCACCTGAGTCATATATGAATTTTAAGGCTTCATGGTCAGTAACAATGGTGAAAATACGGCCAAACAGGAATTTCTGTAAACGTTTATTGGCGCAATAAACAGCTCAAGCTTTACGGTGTGTTTGAGCATAACCCTGTTCAGCAGTAATTAGCCTCCGAGAAAAGCAAATTACTGGATGTCCATTTCACTCGAGAACTGCACCAATACCGTTTGGGGATGAGTCAATAATTATAAAGGAATGAATTTTCGGACTAAATGGATGAAGAACTGCATCTGACTTCAGAAAGAATGATATGCTGCGCAAACACTGTTCATGTTCATCAGTCCAAACAAAAGTTCCTTTCAATTGAAGTGTAAATAATGGTGAAGCTTTTACACTGAAATCTGTAATGAACCTCGACTAGTATTACATTGCACCGATAAGAGATTTGAATTGTGTCATGTTCTTTGGAGACTCAGCATTGGCCAACATCAACAATGTATCCGAGGCATTCAAAATTCGAAAAAGAAAACAAACAATTTTTTCGGATTAACAACAAGTCTTTTAGAAGTGAATATACGAAACAGTTCCAATAAACGTTCATCATGAAGGGATTGCGTTGGTGCATGCTGAATATTCGTCGCTACTAACGCAGTCGAATGCCTCCGCTAATTCAATGAAACTGCACATGATGACACTCTGTTATCGACACTGTTCTTGTAGTTTTCATAAACAGAAGGCCGTGTCCACCGTTAAACTCATCCTACGGAAACCAGGTTGCTCTTTGCTTATCCGTAAAACTTTATCCCACAATTTTCGTTGAATATTTAGAAGAGAGATTACTCAATAATTGTTACATTCGCCTCGATCACCCTGATTCCAAATGGCGTCATAATCTTGGTGACTCCCATCTATTGTTGGACTAAATCCTCCTTCCAGCACTGAATAAGCTTTTTATGAAGTGGCTGTATTGAGATTGTTTTACAATATTTATCTTCAAATTCTGAGAGGAGAATTTCCTTTCGCTAAGCGGCCGATGGGTTCATTGAACTCATCAAACGTAGTGGGATTATCTACGTGTTTCATGGTTGGTAAACTTTTGATATTTTCAAATTGTTGTTGTTGTTGTTGGCCTCCTTCTGTCGATGTTGACCATAAAAGTACGTCACACTCGTAGGAATTTTTATGTTTTACAGTTTTTCGAACGACTAAACATTCCGCTTCGATAAGAAGAATATCTGCAGCACCGCTTGCAGAGATAGGAAGAACTCGTTCGTTGGGCGTCAGTTGCACGCCGGCGGCGTGATCTGCGTTCAGCAGCCAAGAGCTGTATTTGATCCTCCCCAGATTACAGAAGACGCTTTACACAATGTCTTTAACCTGTGCGGCCAAGAGCAAGTTCTTCCCAACTCGCTGGGTTGATGCAAAGAGCTTTCATATATCCTTTGCAAACGTCTTTGTACCGCAAGTGCGGTCTGCCTAATGGTCTACTCTCGATTGCAACTCACCTTAGAGAAGATCTTTCAGAATACGACCATTTTGCATTCGGTAGACGTAGCCAAACCACAGCAGGAGGTGCTGTTGTTGTAGGGTGAACATGTTCTGTTGACCAGATTTTGAAAGCACTTCGGCATTAGTCACTTTGTCCATCCACCATATGTTCAAGATACGACGGATGCTTCGCGACATGCGTGGGTGTTCCGGGTATATGCTGTAAAACCGATCTGTCATAAGTGTCTATAACAAAATTGTAAGACCGAGCATTCCGTCTGCTGAATTCTGCAGAAAATTGGGTTATCATAAAGTAATTTCATCATGAGCAGTTTTTGATTTGTTTAGACCAATGGCTTTCGTGATCCCATCATGCATACTTTAAAAAATTACCAGTATTCGCAGAGTTTTGAATACCTAGGCATATTTCAGTAGAACAGCCATTTTCGCAACGTTTAGCGAACTTAGAAATGCTCACCGTTTCTCATCCAGAATAGCAGATATTCGTGAAGCTTTTTAGTGAATTGCCATTTAGCCACGTTCTCTGTCCTGACTATTACCGTTGATCTTAATTATATTATGTGAGATACGAGAATTTTCACCTAAATTCGGCTGTAAAATATCGCACAAAGTGTTTTTATTATCGTAAATGCACTTACATTATACAAAGAATATTGGCCTGTCATCTATGTGGTGAATGCGTTCAGCTCCAGTTTGATACGCTGACTTTATACGGTGCATGCATCTGCGTTCTGTGTTTAACATGCAGCTAACTTGGGATTCCAACAATAATTTTAGGCCAACATACAATACATGTACATTAATGCTAGTTTCGCAATCTATTTGTTAAATAATTTATAAGTATCTAATTGCTTATGACGCAGGATTTCGTTATGAATTCTAATGGGTTTAAATCCAAGCTTCAATTGATTTTCAACTAACCCTTACTTCACGGTAGAGAATAGACAACAATCATATTAAAATAGAAAGGCGAGACAAATGCTCAAGTGAGCATAAGCCAGAAAAATTGGTCAAGTATAAAATATTGGTTGCGTGAACTGTAATCTTGAGGTCATTATGACTTCAAAACTACACCGTTTGAAAATCTGGTTATTGGGTTCACGAAAAACCTTACAAACCTCCATTTTATGGATTCTACACTTACCTTCAATAAGAATGCAATTCAGGTCTAGTAAAATTGAAACACATTTAATGTTTCCTTAATGCGAAACACGAATCCAGATTGTAATGCATTGGCATTAAATTCACGATTCCATAAACTTTTCATGAAGCTATTTTCATTTTTTGTCGAGAATAAATCGAGTGCAAAATCGGCAACTCGTATAAAACTTACGATTACGTTTTTAAACACAAGGTATAAGCATAAAATAATGTGACGCTGTTGGTCTCATTACTTCGATGTCTATTGCTGCACTCTGAATTGCACATAAATGCAACGAAAGTTCTCAGTTCCACAAACACAATGGTTGAATAATAACCAGAATATTCATCGTGATGTATATCATTTTGTGTTTTTTACGTTTCAGTGGAGTTTTCAAAATAGCAAACCAAACAAAATGTCACTTGGCGAGTTTGATCATGATCCTTTGATCTTATTTTATTTTATTGTAACTACTCATTATTACATGATTTTATAATATAATTACCGCGACATAATCGCTTCAGAATTGTTAAATAATCGAACCGCATCTCAAAGAGTATCAAATATTAAACATGCTAGATCGTATATCATCAACAAAAATGATAAACCAAATGATTCATTATATTTTCAAGTGATATTGCGTAATATCCATAGACCATGTGAAATTAGTTTTAGATTTTCAAACACCTGCCCCAAAAATTCAAGTTACGTTGGTGAAGCTGCTCACAAAACAATTCTCACGTGCTGCTTGCACGTAAACATTTTTTCTTGTGCAATACGTGGACAAGAGAACAAAAAAACAATTTATTAGATCAACTTCAGGTAACTAGGTCATCGTTGGTATTTTAACTCAAAAACAATAAGTTTGGAATTTATTAGTGCAAGTTGATTACGACGCAAGCTGAAGCGTAAATGAACAAATAATGTGGTGCTTTCAATCTCTATTATATTTGATTTAAAAATAATAAAACTTTTACCAGGTAATCTGTACATGAGTAAAATCAATGTTATATATATATATATATTCAAGTCAATTCAATTCAATTTTAATGGTCTAAAAAGCATATAGCTTTACAAAAAACCACAGAATAATATGACAACAACGAATAATATAGCAAGCAAAAATGGGATTAGATTGCTTACTGGGTAATTCAAGAATCAAGTAAATATCCAAGGGCAGAAATTGTTTTCGATTGGTGGGATAACAAATGTAGGTGTATGGTGTTAAGATGTATAGTTTTCTTCAATGCACGGGTTAGGAGTCAAATAGGCATCAAGGCTTCTCTTGGAAGTTTGCTGGTTTGGTGAGTTTACAACATTATCTGGCAGATTGTTCCAAGTAAAACAAACTCGCACGGCGAAAATGTCGTCTGCAGTTTAGTCTCGAGTGAGGGACAGTTAGAGTAAATGTGTGAGCTCTTGTATTATGCGAGCTCCGTAGATTCAATAAGCATTGTAGAGGGTGATTTTTGGTATTCAAAATATTGTAAACCAGAATCCAGACCAGACGACGACGTGGATAATCAAATAAATTTAGCGTTTTGATTCGCTCATTGTAGGGTTTCCGGCTGAGTCCAGTTACAAGTTTGGTAGCTCGTTGCAAAGTCACAACATCTTTTTAAGGCCATGGCGACCATGCTTGAACCGCATATTCCATCGTGGGCCTGATGTACGTATTTATAAAACAAGGAATTGTCTGTTTTGAGAATCTACCGAAAATTCTCTTTAGGGGTGACAATTTCTGTGATGTTTTGCGATAGACGTAGTTGCAGTGGCTCGACATTCCTAGGGTGTTGCTTATTAACACACCCAAGTCCCTTTGTTCCATGGTCCACGAGAGACTGTGTGTTCCAAGAAAATACTGGTACTCCACATATTTGCCAATGTTAACCATGCGACACTTTTGAAAATTGAAAAATATGCGATATTTTAGGGACCAAGCCTGGAGGTTGTCCAGATCCTTCTGGAGCAGTTCGCTGTCTTCCGACTTACTTATCTTCGACCACACTTCTATATCGTCCGCGAACAGTACGATCTTGTAATTGATGAGAGCTGGTATGCCATTAGCATAAAGCGCGAAAAGGATTGGTCCGAGGACGGATCCCTGAGGCACTCCACTTGTCACGGCTACCGACTTCGATAGAGCACCGTCCACAGAGACTTGAACAAACCGATCAGTCAGGTATTATATATATATATATATATATATATATATATATATCATGCCAGGCCAGCGTAATCTGGGGGCAGGACAAACCTCATGGAGTCTATACGAGTGTCGTAGTTAACTGGAAGCAATGCGTACAATCTGGTTTCTCCTTACAGGTACGTCCTTATCAGGACTTGTGGAATAATAAGGCCTTGTCTAATTTTCAATTTCTTCAACACAAAGCGGTATAGGGGATGCTATTCCATTCACTGGACAGTATTCTGTGCTGATTCATTTATTATCTCAACTAGTGTTGAATCTCCTTTCACACCTGAAGATTGTGGGGATCTGGTTTAGGCATTGAACTGTGCAACTGCGGTAGGATTCCAGCCAAGACCGTGTAATTAAAAGTCGAACGGCACCTTAAGTTCATACAAGACAACACAGGATTGATCGATACGGCTTAAACACCTTAGAAGAGATCAATTGGTTATTTGAGTTAGTTTCTCCTCTAATGATAGTGTTTGCTATTAACATATATCAAAATGTTCAAAGGTAGATTGAGTGTAAGCTTACATTATAGATAATGGTATTCAAAAATCCCTATTCCATATTCAGAACAGTGGAGTTACATCGCCTCAACTTTTTAATTGATTGTAGACGATAGGTTGTTCTTTATAGAGGCGACGTTTGGTGCAGAACAACATATATTTTATATGATTATTATTATATGACATGATAAGTTATTCTACGATATTATATATATGCCTAGTTTGAATTATATTATAGATATATAATGTGCGTTAGTTTAAATGATCCAACCTGAAGGTGTGATGAATTCGCTAATTATGGAATGCTATTAATCCATCGTACCTTATGATGTAGAATAAATCATCACGTATCGTACATTTGAATCATGAGCTGACATTCATAATGTTAACACCTCAAAATTGACAATACATCTATTAGCCAGCACTTGAGAATTCGATAATCCTATCAATAAACATTCCACTTGCTGATACGAGCACTCGTGGTGTTTAAAATCATTAATAAAACACATACGACAACACGTACCATTGGTTCTTCGTCCTGGAGCGTTACGGTATTTAGGCGACAAACATAGACAAAGTGTTTCTTAATAAAAATAATAGTATTTCTGATTAGCGGTTTCAACAATTAAGTTAGACGCCTAGCTATCGCGTGTGTTGGTTATCCATTTCTACATGCGAAGAACCGCGGAGCAACACCAGCTTGATGTATCTTTGGAAGTCAATAGAACTTGGGGTCTGAACAGATTAAGGGTATTGATTGAACCTTAATAACGAAGTGATTCCAGGCATCGCACAATATTGCACGTTACTAAGCGCATCGAGCGCTCGGCCAGGAATCACTTTGTAATTCTTCATTTGAACATCTTGGTTTATTGTAAGAACCCTGTACAACAGTGGCATAGAATTATAACATTTTATAATCGCGATGTAGGCTAATTGTAACTCCGTTCAACTTCGGTTCGTCTACAAAGGGGTCTAATGTTCACCATCCTCTTATTACTGTCATGTAAATGTAAATTCACTTGAGTTTATTTCTCTGCTACTTTGAGCAAATGCAAATGATGTTACATGCATAATGTTCCACCACCCAAATCAACACCGATATCATGGTGATCACACCCTTCACATGGGTGCAAAAACGATCAAGAATCGTGTTTCCTAACGAAGAGGTTAAAGATCTGACAAAGTTAGAAAGCTACAGATGGAAGAGGCTGATATGAGCAATCGGTTTAATCACACATGGAAACATAAATGTGTAGAGAAAGTTATGTGCATGCTGATGCAAACGACACGAAAATAGTCGTGGAGTGTTTGATGGATTTACATGTAATTATGGAGTACTTTTGTCACTGAAAATTGTCTCGCTTGGCTTACAAACTATTTGTTAATCGCCTTGGTCCTTTTCGGTCGATTTCGTGATATTCAACTTTGGAAGTTCAAAACAACAAATTTCAAAAAATGGAATTCAATTTTCAACGAATTCCCGATAAAAATATTTTTTTTATTCCAACAGTAAAGCTATTTGTGACAGTTCACATTCTGTACCATACACCTGAAATCGTTAGAACTTGAATATTAACGTGAATATTACATTTCACATGACACGAAATAGAACGATTTATCTTTTCTTTCCAGTTTTCTGCTTCATTCTTAACTCAGAATTGTTTCTTGGCATTATTCAAGCTGGTATAAATGAAACGTTTATTTCTAACCAACGTCTATAGTAACAATAACTTTAGGACTATACGTGTGAACGATAGGCTCAATAACAGACGCCGATTTATTTCACCTCTACCTTTTTAAAAATGTACTAAAACGCTCATCCACCCCTGCATAAGGACATTTTACTTAAGGTTAACGTGTGGCGTGATTTACATTCTTTCAAACATTCTTAGGTGGTTTTGTTTTCTTGTACTACAATATGCACTCTATAAAAGCGTTTCAAGTGAACTGCGTTCAAGCCAATATCTGAAATGACAACAAAAATCTTGCTCTACTGTGTGGTCAATATTTTGTGTTCGCTGGAACGTAAGTCCCTCAACCCTCTGTATAAAAATATATCAATGTATCAATAGTTCTCCCATTTATATATTTGCCTTTTCAACTAGTTTAAACGCAGTCATGCAATAGTGTGATTAGGTCAATGCTAGATTTTAATAAAATCATTACAGCTCAGAAAACGTTAAATTGTTCCAGATCAGATGCTACTTAGAATGGTTGGGTGATTTTAATGGGACGTTTATGACTGTATATTGTGAGTTGTCCGAACATCGAACAGTTACAAAAAGAGGTGAACATTTCGTCCTGAATACTCAGGTGTTTTAGCTCATTTGGTTACGCTACAAATGCTGTTATTCTCTTATCTTCAATCAATTATCTACAATGCACATCAATGCTCAAGAACAAAGACTCGTACAGCTTGTTTACTTTATGCTGCAGTAAAAATCTCAAGACTTCAACAACATTCAGCATCCCACTTGAAAATTCGAAGCGCGCAGTTACCCATGGTGGTATTAGATCAAAATGAACAGAAGTGTAAATTATTGAAGATCAGGAACACAAGCTCATTGAATAAAAACTTTATCATCAGATTTACATTCAACATATGAATTTATATAAAGAACAAGAAATTGAATCAGAATGTAGTTTACGGAATGATCAGAGCAAGCTAAAGATGAACCGATTATTCATGGATTCGTAGCAACTTAGCAAAGTTATTTGATGAGTCTTTAAATTAAGTTATTTGTTTTCTATGTAAAGCAATAATTCTAATCAGTTTAATCAAACGTTTCATTGTATCGAAAACTGCTAGCAAGTGTTTAGTCTACAATTATGTCTTATTTCAGTCGGAATCGGAGTGCAAATTTCGGGCACCTCTGGCGGTTTTTTAACGCGTGATTATGTGGACAAACTGGGTGAAAACATTCAATGCGATTTCGAGATCAGCGTGCCCGCGACAATGATTGTGCATCTGAAGATTGCTGATTTATCTGTGAGTTCATTAAAAACGGATATTGACACAATAAACAAATTACTAGTGTTCCAGTTCTAACAGAGCTAATAATGTGTTGAATAGTTTCGAGCAGCCTGAAATAAACGTTCGAAATAGCATATCTCAGTACACGTGAAATTGGATATCATTTATAAACATTCGTATATATTCTCATTGAATTTCATCACAATTTACAGGTTTAAAGATAAATCTCGAGTGTTAACTGTAAAATTACAGTCGCGTTATGCTATGCTACGGATAACTGATATCATATTTTGATAAAATCATGATTCATGTCATTCTATGGGGTATTTTAATTCGCAAATCCACGGCTTTACATTAAGTTAGATATGTTTGTGTACGACGTTTGCGCAATATGTAGATTTCTATGTGAACGATAAAGAACAATTCAAAATCAATTTCAGAATTTATGCCCCAGCCCCTATCTAATATATATCAATGAAATTTCAAAACTTGGAGAAGTAACGCAGTACGAGTTTTTCGATTACGCTAAAAAGGATGGATATACGTCGAGTTCGAACATTTTATGTTTGGGCCAGTTCCGTAATCTACACGAACCATTTGCCGCAGATCTGATGGTTAATTACACAGCAAGTATGTTGTGAACATTGTTCAACCATAAATCAAAATACATGTGTTTAAAAAGTCATCAATGGTTCAATGTATTAATATCGTTTAACTTTCAGTCCCAAGTCCTACAAACAAAGTTGGGGGTATGTATCATTGTAGTCATTTCGCTTTCATCATTGATTCCGTGTATGTAATCGCATTCCGATCAAATTCCCTTCAGATCAATGTGGTGAAACGGTTGTTGCGAATGGGAAGAGACTCAGTCCACCTAAATACGCACCATTATCCGATACGTTCTTGGCATGCTCAATCAATTATGTTGCCGCCAGTAACAAGTCAGCTCGAGTCATATTTGATTCAATAACAGTAAGCAAATATTTACATCTCCTATTTTAACACATCACATTTTTCTACTTGTTAAGTTCATTACAACTGTTTAATTATTAATGGCTACGCTTATACTTTTATGAGGATCTACATAATGTCTGTTTTATATATCATTATTTTATTGAATATTGTAGGTGGATTCAAGAGTTAATAAGTATATTTCGCGGAGTTGTGCAGTAGCCCTGTATTTAATGCATTTGGGCAAAATTCAAATGAATCTATGAGATATTATTGACTTCATGTTTCATATTGTATTCGTTTGAGAATAATGCATGCCAAGCCGTAGCATTGATACTTCAGCGGTGGACTATCATGGACATTTCAATGTTTTAAACGCGAGAGGGCGAAATTGACGCATTTTGATTGCAACCAAAGTTTTTAGAGTAACTAATACATTTCGTACATGTTAAATATCAAACCAAGGCAACCGCTGTATTGGTCAAAAGAAAGAGCACAGACAGGATGATATAAGGGAGAAAATATCGGGATAAATGTGAAATAATGTTCCAATAAAAAAGAATTTGTTATTACTTACTGGTTGTACTTCGCTAAGACATATATATATTGACATTGTTTGACTTTAATTCTCCAGGATACGGAGCCAAAATCGAATGGCGCATTAGATATTTACGTTCCGAACTCAAATTCAGCATTGAGGGTTACGAAATCTAGCGTTGAATCTGGACGATATGAAGTCATACTTCCGGATAATCATTTCGAACTTCGTGTGTCGACGGTGATCAAAAATAAAGAAGGTTTAAATTTCAGAGGCCGTTATACATCCAGTACGTATTGAATTTTCACCGTTTAAATATTGATTGAAATTCGGTTTACTTATCATAATAATAGAGAATAAATCAGTATAAACCCGCAAATTATGATTAACGGGTGAAGGTCAAAATGTAAGTTTCAGAAATCTTCGATTAGAATGTTATAATTTGATTTGCTCGAATTAGTTGTCTGAAATAATGTATGAAATTATCTCAAAAGCTGATGTGCTGTATACATCTTATCCTATTAGATAAATTTGGAAAATTCAATGAAATTCTTAGCTCCTAAATCCCCAATGTTTTCCAACAAGGCGTACAGCCTAATAGTCGAAATACGTAGGAATCTTCATTAACTGACTTCGTCAAATCGTTCATTTTAAGCCTGATACAATCGCCTATATAAATAATGAGGTCTGATTCATCCACGCATATCAGCATAAATGCTTAACGCAGAAAACCGAGGATGTGTAATTGTCAGTGGTCTGTTAGCTTGCTTGTTTATTGGTTTCTTTGTATGAAAAATGTTTATACAGTATTAATTGGTCAGAAATATCATAAGAATACATACGAGTCGTTCGAAACTTGTTAAATTTAATCTGCTTGCTTCAAACCATTTCAAATTTGCAGGGAAACGCTTGGATCTACAGGATGGTGGTAAGTGATTGGATTAGATTAAGTTACTTCGCTTTTGATAACTTTTCGTGCATCTTTTCTGCTTTTATTTCGATTAGGTAAATGCGGTAAAACATATTCCGGCAAAAATGGGGTTATCAGTCCACCTGTAACGAATTCAATTCAAAACGGATACGTGTTTTGTGATTTATTTGTTCGAATACAAAAAAACAAGAAAATCAAACTAGAATTCACACCGAAAGACTCCAATATGGTGAGAACGCAATTCATTTATGATTGATAACCAATGTACAATCCCATTGAAATGTTTGAAATATTCCCACCGACAAGTGGATGTTTTCAATACTTTAGATGAATGATTTATGGAATTGAATTTCAGTAGCTAATTAATGTTTATGTAGTTCGGAAGCAACATGTGTTCATAAATGGCGGTTCACCAATCTCGTAATGCTGCGAATCCTAACAGCTCAACATTTTGGAACCGTGGATCATTTATTGCCTAGATTAGCCAATTTAGCTGAAAAATAAATAACGCCTTTATTACCGACAGTTATAAAAATATTCCAACATCTGAGAAGCAAGGAACAGAATGGACATTATCCAAAAATACAATGATTTCCAAACAATTTCCTCCTCAGTGCAACATATCATGCCGACAAAACCTCCAACAAGACACAAGTTGACGCTAATATGCTGCATAACCTACAACTTTGAACTTTGAACTTTGAACCTACAATATAAATAGAAGTGGCACATATATTTCTATTCAGTCGTTGTCAGATTCCGACGATATTCGTTCCCAGAATATGTAATAAGGACAATAAGGTTATATTAGAACGCCAAACTAACCCCGTGGTTGCCCGCACATACTGACGAAACTCCTCATTGGTGTGCATCGATCGTCACGCTTCTTACTTTATATCTCAACTTATGATTTTATCGCTATGTTATCATGACGTCTTCGTTGTAAACCAGAACATTGTCACTCATTATTCATTGACAATGAGTATTCGGTCATAAATGCATTGATTATCATATATCATTAAATCTTTGGGACAATAATAATTGAATACTGGGTTGTTTTACATTTCATAAATCTATATTTTCCGCGTTTCAATTCAACAGAATCATGGCAAAACACAATTCATTGATGTTTACCAAGACAGTCCAAAAGGAAAACGCGTTGCACGTTTCCCAAAGGAACAATCATTCGAGACCGATTATTCCCAAACGAAGAAACTTCACCTTCGACTTGCGACGCCGGTTACAAACGGAAAGTCATTCGATTTTGACTTGACGTATACGCACACATGAACTGATTGAAGTTGAACCAGCGCAGCATTGCATCAATGTTTAAGCAAATTCGCCATTAAAATGGTGCTTTTATGCAGCCTTGCGTCAATTTGGGTCGCATTCCCAATTGTCTCGCTTCGAACCTGTTTTGAGCAATATAATTTATTTCGCAAATATAAATTGCCGCGTAAAACTTCTGACATATTTCCTTTCATTTGTGGGTGAAGCAGTTGATGTATAGAGTTTAACATCGTGCGAATGGTTCTACTGAACATGAATTTCCAAGGGCTTTTCACGCCTTGCGTGGATCATCCAGGTCTCGCTGCCGTAAAGTAAAACGTTCATTACACACGTGCTGTGTACGATCAGAGTCAACTTGCGGATGCCCCATACACGAGCAAGATAGCAGCTGCTCTTCCAATCCGCTTATAACGATCCGTGTCTTGCGAAGGACTTTGGTTTTGCTCATGCAGATCGTCTTTGCATGTTGGCGAATTCATTCCATTACCATAAACCTATGTTCAAATATAATCAACAGATGTGTAATGTTTAGATGATATTACTTAAATAAGTCGTATGCATATACCGAGAATAGTCTGAGCATATTATTTATTCAAGTGTGTGAGTAAGCGCAACTCTTTGTTCGACTTATCAGGTCACCCTCTAAGACGCGGGCTATAAAACTAGATAAAAAGCTTTTAAAACGCTCCTCATTGAGATGGATAACAATCCTCTGATGAAATGTGGAAATGTTGCGTTCGATCTACCAGAGTGTACATCAACAAACAACTGATAGTCGTTCAATTATGCTCGGCGTATTGAATGTTTTTGCTTCCCAATGCCTATTCACAACTAACTTAATATTCGTGTTTCAGATATTCTGTTGAAGCATTCGTCGGTAATGTGCATACGGAGGGCTTTTTGAGTTCGAGATTATCAGCCGCCAAAGAAATATAACATGAGAGACTGAGAAAACGTTTTTTCTTACTCATCACACGAGACACCGAGTTTATCATTGATGCTAGTATCATTCTGGGAACAATAAGCATATCATGTTTCATTCGCTACAATATTCCGCTATACTATACTGTGAGATTGAAGAGTAAAATGTTCGTACACTGCAGTGTAAGGGATCACAATGCTCATTCGTGATCAATTTTTGACAGAGCAACACAACTAGAAAGTAGAAGCACCTTGAAACTAGAAGCCATTTCGACTAACTAAGGTTTGAATAAGATTTACGAAATGCTGACATTGTCGAACAGTTTTTCATATCCCATATTTCTCTCCAGAATAGAGAGTAATGCTGTTTGCTGCAGTAGAGTTCGGCTTCACAAAGTAATAAGAATGTTACAAATGAAATGCTAAATGAAACGTTGGAAAATGAACTCTGAATCTATAATTCGCAACATTTTACCAGTTATTCAAAGTTTGACAAATTAATCAAATACAAGGCACTGCAGTTGTCTGTGGAAACCAGACAACGACTCCCCGCATGTTATGATGTTTACGAGTATCAAATTTCAAAATGCAATCACTATGGAACCAGGACTGCAGTGAGGATAGTTGCCATTTGCGATTGAACAGTAGGATACTCGGTGATGGGGCACAACGTGATTGAGTTGTCAGGCCACTTCGTTGTCCTCTGGCACTGAGCCAACAATGAATATGCGCTCCACCTACAAGTAAACAGTGGAACTCGTCTGAGCGCCACAGATACTGGGATCATTATTTCCGACAATTAATATCACCGGTAGCAACTCTTCCCACTACTCTCCTGGCGCCATAGTGCACCGAGTTGATTGCATTTTGAAATTTGATACTCGCAAAAATCATCACAAACGGGGGATTCGTTGTCTGGTTTCCATAACACAGACAACCGCAGTACCTTGTCCCACAGCTGAATCACCGGTAGCAACGCTTCCCACTACTCTCCTGGCGCCATAGTGCACCGAGTGGATTGCATTTTGAAATTTGATACTCGCAAAAATCATCACATGCGGGGGAGTCGTTGTCTGGTTTCAATCCCACAGACTCTTAACAGACTGTGGTACTGAGCCAACAATGAATCAGCGCCCCACCCTATGAGTAAACAGTGAAACTCGTCTGAGGGCCACACAGACTAGGATCATAATTTCCGACAATTCTTATTGGATCCACCAAAGTATGTCATTGATACATATGCCGCATTCCCATTGGTGAACGTTTCACGTTCACATGACGCCTTGTCAGCTGGCGTACAGTGATCGTTTGACTAACTGACGCGTAATCCTGCAATAGATTTGGATGCCCTTGACTTGCTCACTACCCGAGGTAACAGACTCACGATACGGAAGGTTTCGCCAAATTGATCAAGGTGAGTTAGATAATGTCGAATTGTCTTGTTATATTATGTTGAGTCTTAAGTTTGGGATGATCTCTCAACTAAAATTTAGTGAATATTGTGTCATGTGCTTGTCTAGAATCGGTGTTATTCTCATTGTTGTTGATTACATTAGTCTCGGATTACGATTAACATAGCAAGACATGTATATATGCGTTGAATAACATTGTAATTGTGAATTTTTATTCGATGCGTGCGTGCTTTGTCTGGAATTCCCTACCTGCCGATTTGGTGTATATATATTGTAAGATTAATTGCTTTTTCAACCATAAATCTTGAATCCGTTGATGAAGCGGAGTATGATCGAAAAAATGCGCCATGATTTTGCACTCAATATTCGTCAGACCATTTCATGAATCGTAATTGCAACAAACAGCTTGTATATACATTCATTACTACAACTAGCGTAAAGTTTAAACAATCGCTTGAACGCTATCCGAAATATTGCGGACGATGTTCACTGGACACAGATTTCTAGCCGACCGGTTGCTTAACAAACTAGTGAGGTCAGACAATAAGTCTATAAGCCGACCGACCTTGAGTGAAGTATTGATTACTCCGATGGTAATAGCGCAACAAATACGAAAATTAAACGTAAATAAATCTCCAGGACCAAACGAGATAACTCCAAAGCTGCTCAAAACCTGTCATGCTCAGCTATCTGAACCTCAATCCTGCGTGTTTAATAATTTGCTCCAAGCTGGCGTGTTACAAAAAGGCCTAAAACTGGGAGAAATAATACCCATTTACAAAGATGATTGGAAACGAACCAACTTTTGGCACTTGCCAAACATGTATTTCGCAGAAATCGCACTTGTCTAACGAATTTGCTGACAAGGTTAGAGGATTGGACGATGAATACAGATGCGGGGACTGTATTCATGCTTGCTACTTGGATATTTCTAAAGATTTCGAAAGATTTGATTATAGGTTACTCATGAACAAGCGAAACAAACACGGTATTGTTTGAAGACTATATGAATTGATACGTGGTTACCTCAGCAACAGACATCCGAGTTCGTGTGCACGGCCCATTATCGATGGAAACCGATGTCACTAGCGGTGTTCCACAAGGCTCAGTGCTTGGACCAATACTGTTCCTAGTCTATTTGAACGATATACCGATACCAAATGACAGCCAGGTGGTTTTGTTTGCTGACAATATAAAATTATGGAGGCTAATCTGCAATGCTGATTATTGTATTTTGCTGAAAAACGATTTAAATGCTTTGAACAACTGGTCATCCCAAAATAAACTGTCATTGAATATGCAAAACTCGAAGATCATTAGGATCGGTCGTGACTTTGGCTTTTCCAATCGAAACAAACTCGGCGACAGAAACCTGGAGTACACTGAAGGAGAAAAGGACCTGGGTGTATGGATTTGCGGTAGGTTGAAAAATGGTCTACAATGCGAATCCGCTTACAAAAGCTCGTCTCGGTTGCTCGGCATGTTATGGCTGATATTTGGACGTCTTTTCCCAGGGTTTTTATCTCATGATGAACACATATATACACTCGGTTTTAGACTATGCCACACAAGCCTGGGCACCATGGCTTCAAAAAGATATCTCACTTTTGGATCGCATATACCAGAAAACCACACTTACTTTCTTCGGATACAATTGATTCTGAAATCAATGTTAACGCAGTGAAAAATCTGTTTTTCATATTTGTGACTCCTTATGAGTACCACCTTTCTAATATTTGCTTATTTGCTTAATGTTCACATCGAAAACACTACATTCGGAGATAATTATAGCGCTCTTCATGATTTGAATTTCGCATTATATTTTGACTACTTGTTAAATATAAGTAGCCGAGTGAATTCAATGGGATTATTTAATTTGCATTGAGCCAAATGAAGATTACTCTTTCTCTCCTATCTCATGCTAAACTATTTCTATTTCCCTGTTATTTTGGGCATTGAGCAAACTGCATATACTTAATAACTGCGGGAAGACTTACAGCGAAATCCGGTATGTAAAGATGGGCGCTATCATGATTAACCTATGAGTAATTGACACTTTGGAATATAAAAACCTCTATTAAATTAAAACCTCAATCATTTTTGATTAACTATTAAAACACACGCAGTTTCGATGAAACTTAACATATTCGATTACCATCGCGTTACGTATTCTAATCTATAATGAGTTGAAATCTGAAACTCGACCATTGGTAAAACCGTACTTGCGTTTTATGATTGTACGTTTCACACAGAATCAGCATATTTTTTCCTTCGCGGAATGGGTCCCTGAAGATGGCACAGAGTTTAAATAGATATCGGAGTTGGACCCTTCTGCCTGACCTGTGCTGCTTCCATCGAACTTTCATATACGACATTCTTGAATAATAACCGAGCTTAAACATTCAGTTAAATTGGAATAGCTTCAAGATAATAGATTTGTATCGTCAGACATGGGGAGCTCACCATCTGGTGATCTGAGTTCCATGTCAACAGTCTTGTTTTTGCAGCGTGTAAAAAATGTCGAACTTAACCAAACGCAGATTCAGCTGCTCGAACAAGTCTTCGGCAAAGCAAACAAATGATCTGATGTTTATCTTAGATCTCCTCATACAAACGTTAAATGCACCGGTAGAGACTCTGGTCACCGCTCAGAATTCTCAGTTTGCCCGTATAGGTTTTCATAAATCGAAAACCACTGACATTAATACCAGCCAGATAAACGCTGAATCTTCGTAACACATTCAACACAGCTGTTCAGCTACTGCAAATGTGCCGGTGAGTCGTGAAGAGCATTCTTTTTATCAATACGCCACTTTTACAAAGACCACTGTAAAGGTATGTCTGCCCAAAACATCCCTGGTCCGCAAAATGTTACGGAGACAAAACCACCTGCATCTTCATCTGCAAAAAATTAAATCTCTATTATGCTGTTACACCAATGCTCAGAGCTTTCTGTGGAAGTTCACTGAACTGTATTCACGTGGCGTCTTGGGATTTAATTGCAGTGACGGAAACCTGGTTGTGTAATTCTATACACGATTCTGAACTCAAAATCTTTCACATGATGATTTACAGAGAAGATCGAGCAACAAAAGGTGGCGGTGTCCTCCTTCACTTACATGAAAGCATCAACTGCACTATACTTCTCTCCCCCGATTTAGATGTCCCAGATAAATTGTTTTGCTCTTTTGACTTACATGTTAAAAGTAAGTGCCTCTTAGCATTGATTTATCGACCCCTTCTCCATCATCTGCCGCTGACACTGTTCTTTCTGATGCAACACGTTTTGCATTGAAGCTCACATACTCACATTCGCTCCTTCTCGGTGATTTCAATGTACCAACCCTTGCAACACACATTACAGGTGACGATTCATTTAAAAGCTTTCTTCAAGAAATAATGACTCGCACCCCTCTTTACAATCACGTACAATAAACAACGCGATTTCGATCTGAACAAACCCCATCTACCCTGGACCTCATACTTACATCCCTGATCTGCAAATTGTTACGGAGACAAAAGCACCTGCTCATCTGACGGTTCAGCGAAAACCGTCAGGTGCAAAATCAAAAGTCACGGTACAAAATACTGCAAAAGCGGACTCGATAGGTATTCGATCTAAGGCAGAGAAACGTCCAGAAACCAGCAAAAGCGACACGCACACATTGTACATTCGCTCCATGGACTAAGCGTGATTTGGACCAACATAAAAGAAGCCAGTGCCACAGTACTAACGGACAGGCTAAAACAGGCTAAAGAAAATTGTAGAAGGTTGTGCAGCAGCATGGACTTGGTGCCAGTTGAACCACTATCATCGATACGACTGAATCGTGAACCTAGTTCCTCAAATCTGGACCAGCCAAGACTGTTCAAAATCACGGTCACCTCTGAATGGGATCTAGAAAACGCCTTACTATCCGCTTTTATCCTGCATAGGGAGCATTGAGAGATCATTGCAAGGATCCTCCCTCATGTGGCTTGGTGGGAAAGGGCCCGGAACTCCCAGCAACAAGATCAAACGAAGCAGAGGGATGATCGACGTTTTAATACTTTCTCACAATTTTAACCATCGTAAAACGACATCAATCCTGATGTTAAACAATCTGCATACAGTGAATCACCCACCTAAACACCTTTTTCATCAGCACGAAGCACGTGGTAGCAGATCTGATGGGTACAACTTAAATATTTCGCACTCAGAACACCAGTTGGTGAGATTCATGTGTGTGACTATACGCAGCTATTTCCTTAACGCTCATCAAATTCCACTCAATGTTATGCTCTGTTTCTATTCAAGACTCTCGCATATTAAACTTCGTTGGAACATCCACAGGTCAAGCAGAATTATCCAACTCTGATTTTTATTTGAAACCTTGTGCGATCTTTCGAGATACGTTCGGGGGAGGCAAGGACAAACTAGTTCTGTGTGAACCTACAAGGACAACATGCAAACGCACAATAAGCACACTACTCCGGCTGGATCGCGATCGAAGATCCGGTGGTGGAGTTGCAGTTTACTTTCATGAACGTTTAGCGCAGTGTAACGTAATCGATCATTATGACCTCATCCTTCCTGATACGATGTGGTGTTCAGTGAAACCTAGTCAATGAAGATGATTGTAAGATCGCCAACATTTACCGCTGGCTATCATTCAAAAGCTCATTTAATGATAAACTAATCGAATCCTTGCAATACATAACAAGATGCCAGACTGCACAATTGCTTATCATTGGCGATTTTAATCTCCCGCATCTGTTTTTGAGTGGTGAGCACTCCCTGCATTCGTTTGAACATAAATTCCAGGAGGTTATCGAAATTTCTTCACTGCACAACCACGTTGATCAGCCAACTCGTAGACGGGGTCTTGAGAAAACTTCAACCATTGACCTTGTCTTTTCGAATGAAGCAACCTCTGTAGAGGATTCAAAGTAATTCGAGGTAATTCAAGATTTTTATTGGTCTGAAATCCAACAAGCTTAACAACAAGCATATGATGGGAAAAATTGAAATTTAAGTCTATAAACAAGAAAAGGAAATAGATTAAGCAGTATATAAGTGTTCGGGAAACGAATAATGCAATAAAAAGTCGTCTAATTAGGGTTTAAATTCATGCAAGCTAGTAGAGTGAGCAACGGTTGAAGGTAACATGTTCCAAGTAAAACAGACACGGACAGAGTTCAGGTGGGAAGGGGGTACGACGAGCAAATATCCATGGGTCCGATGATTTCTCGTATCACATCGCGTTAATAGATCCTATTAGGGATGGTTTCGGGGTATGGAATGTCTTATAAAGTAAGATAAGGTCTCCTCTGATTCGTCGATAGGTAAAGTCGAACAGATTCAGTTGAGTTATCCTTTCTTTATAAGTTTTGTTTCGGATTCTGAAAACTAGTTTTGTTAAGTGGTGATAGATTCGCTGCATAAGTTCCACATCCTTCTTGAGCCACGGAGATTATGACTGCATACCGTATTTCATGACTGGTCTCAATATGTATTCAGGATCCTGCGAAAATTTCCCAAATACCCGTTTGAGTGGATTTTGAAGAAAGTCTTAAGGGATCTGTGTAACTTATTTCCTTGGTCAAATGAGTTACGATATTATCCTGCGAAATTTCACATGCTGCGGCTTGAAACATCTCTGCACAACACGTATCACTTGGCACGCAAGATCTCGTCTAAACCACCGCAGATTAAGATCTCGGTATCTGCGTGTCGTTTAACCTTAAGATTCAAGATTCAAGATTCAAGATTTTATGGTTGAAAAAGCAATTACTTTACAATAACCATGCAGTTGAACTATAGGTACAAGTGTATATGTGTATAGAAAAATGTCAAAATCAAAATAATTCTGGTAACGATAGATTATAAATAGTTCGGGGCATAATTTGGATTGGCTCTCAGGAAATCGTCTAGTTTTAATTTAAATATAGAAAAGTGTTTGAGCTTACCAAATCGGCTGGCAGGGAATTCCAAGCGAAACAAATACGCACAGAATAAAAATACCTGCGGCAGTTCTGATTGGAGTGGGGTATTTCCAACTTGCAGTTGTGACCGCGGTTGTTGCTGGATGTTCGTCGGTGAAATAGTATATCCAAAGGGTGGAAACACTGTTAAGGATTTTGAATGTGAGGAGGAGGTCGGCTCGCAGTCTCCTTTGTGCAACGTCGTCAGCTTCAGTTTACTTAGCCGGTCAGCGAATGGTAGGTTTTCGAGCCCAATGACCAACTTTGAGGCTCTGTGGTGTATGCGATCCAATAGTGAAATGTCTTTTTGAAGCCATGGAGTCCAGGCTTGTGAAGCGTAATCAGTAAGCGGGTGTATGTACGTGTTCATCATCAGAGAAAAACATCTCTGGGAAAAACGTCCGAATATCCGCCTTAACACACCGAGCATCCGAGACGCGCGTTTGTAAACGGCTTCGCATTGTAGACCATTTTTCAGGCTACCGCAAATCCAGACACCCAGGTCTTTTTCTTCTTTGGTGTACTCCAGGATATTGTTGCCAAGCTTGTATGAATGAGAAAAGCTTAGCACACGACCAATGTGCATGATTTGAGACTTCTGCATGTTTAGCGGTAGGTTATTTTCAGATAACCACATTTGCACAGCATCCAAGTCACTTTGAAGCACACTGCAATCCTCGGCAGTGCTGATTTTTTTCCATATTTTTATGTCATCTGCGAACAGAACCATCTTACTGCCGCGTGGTGTTGGCAGGTCATTCATATAGATCAGAAACAGTATCGGTCCGAGCACGGATCCCTGTGGAACACCGCTAGTGACGTCGATTTCCTTCGATAGTATACCGTCAACTCGAACCCGTATATGTCTTTTGCTGAGATAGTCTCGCAGCAAGTCATACAGTCCTCCAGCAATACCGTGTTTCTTTAGCTTGTTCAGCAGTAAGTTGTGATCAACTCTGTCAAAAGCTTTAGAAATGTCTAAGTAGCATGCATGAATACTGCCTCCGGCGTCCACTACACTAGTCCAGTCGTCCAAACATGTCAGCAAATTAGTTAGACAAGAGCGGTTTCTGCGAAATCCGTGCTGGGCAATTGTCAAGAGTCCGTTCGATTCCAGGTGGCGCACTACTTCTGCAGTGATTATGCGCTCAAAAACCTTCGAAACCGAAGACAGCAATGTCACAGGCCTGTAATTTTTTACTTCAGAACGGCATCCACTTTTGTAAATTGGTGTAATTATTCCCAGCTTCCAATCAATTGGTACCATTCCGACTTGAAGCAATTCGCTAAACAGACGAGATAAAGGTCCCGAGAGCTGCGCATGACAGCTTTTGAGGAGCTTCGGTGAAATTTCGTCTGGTCCCGGAGATTTCTTTGCGTTTAACTTTCTTAAGTGCTGCGCAACCACCATCGGAGTAATTATTATTTCACTCAGAGTGGGACGATCATATCGAAAGCTTGGTTCCTGTTCGTGCTCTGCGGATTTCGGTGCAAATACTCCAGCATAAAAGTCTGCTAACAAATCAGCGGTTTGTTCAACGGATTCTGTGAAGCCGGACGAAGTTTTCAGGGCAAAGACTCCTGGTTTAATATTTGTTCTATCGTTTACAAGTCTATACAAGAGCTTCGGATTCTGGTGCATCTGAGTAATCAATTGCGATTGGAACTCTTGTTTATCATCTCGAATTAAGCTGATAACTTTGTTTCTCAGTCGTGTAAATTGTGCCCAAGAATCAGCTGTGTTGGTAGCCTTGTGAAACTCCCACGCTACTGCCCTTTGTTTCATCCACTTTTTGGTCCTGCTACGTAGCTTAAATTTGTTACGTCGAGGATTTTTCTTCGGGACGAGGTTTGAATGTTTCTCTAATATAAGTTTCAGGTGTTGTAGGAGAGAGCGCCAATGACTGTCTGAATCGGAATAATCCAACTGTATGAGACTAATGCTTTGAAGCTCTGCACAAAGGGTACGGTAGTTTACCTTTCTGAAGCATTTCATTCCGTCAAATTTGCGCCTAGCACTACAAACGTAGTAGAATTCTAGGACAACGTGGTCGCTCCGTCCGATCGGCGGTTTATAGATGATAGTTTCTACAGCGGTAGGATCAGATGTAAGTATCAAGTCCAAGGTAGACGGCCTGTCAGCTCCCCTCATACGAGTAAATCCTTTAACGTGGTTATAGAGGGGTGTGTAATCCAAGACTGCTCGAAGTTCGTGTTCAAATGTCTCTGGTGGATGATCATCACGGTTATATAGCTGAGGAAGGTTGAAGTCTCCCATTATCAAAATTTGAGTGTTATATCGCGTTGTTACATATTGCAAAGCAGTAATCAGTTTATTGTTCAGGTCGAGGTTCGCGGTTGGAGAACGGTAAATCACTCCAATAACGCACTGGTCACCAGAAGTAAGAGTTATAGAACACCAAAGCGTGTCGGGTATATCCAGATTTTGGTCATTCATAACTCTGCAAATAAATGATTGTTTGCAGTAGAGTGCTGCTCCTCCGCCATCACTCAAACGGTCACGTCGAAATAAAGTCATGCTTGGTAAAGAGAGTTCTAGATCAGAAAACGAGGTAGTGAACCACGTTTCTGTTATGGCAACTATGTCTGGGTTCGTTTCATCACAAATCTCGGAGAGTTCGTGCAGCTTATTGATCAGGCTGTTTGCGTTCGTATAGATGCACTTAATTGTGTTTTTTATGAGTAATGACGGGGTGTAAGCTGTTTGGTTTAGCAGTTTGCTAGAGAGACTTTGTGTGTTTGTATATAAACAATCAATAAAGTTTGTAGTGTTCATATCACGAGAGGTTATTGGGGGTCCGACTCTGTCAGAGTCGGAATGCTCACGTTTTTTTGAAGTGGCGCATGAGGTTCCAATTGAACTGTGACACTTGGCGTAGGTTGATCAGTACTATCCGTTTGCTGAATTTCGGTTTTGATCCTGGGCAAGCTTAACTTTACGTTTGGGGGTAGGTTTTTTCTATTAGCTTTCCATTCACTTTTGATAGTATCAGTCATTTCGGTTGTGAAGAAGGTTAGCTTTAAAGGGCTAGGACCTTGCCCTTTATAGTTGGCAGATCGCGGTATCCTAAAAGCATCCACAAGTACGGTATTTTTAATACCAATTGTTTCGGCTAGATATTTCCACTGTTTGTGGTCGTGCTCAGACTTTTCTTGAGAAGGTACGTCAGCAGCATCTTCTGGAACACCAAGAATTACAATACTTCTTGGATTACGTTCTTCACGAGATTTCTGCGACGACTTTCGCTCCCACCATGGTAGGTCTGCATGGATACGACATTTAGTCTCTGGAACACCTCCAAGAATGTAAGCATTTAAGAGTACGTTTTCCACGTCCTCCGCAGATTGCAGCGTTATTCTTAGAAGGCGAGGATCATCCGTATGAGGAGAATTCAGGTGGCGATTTAATCGAACTATTGATGAGGGTGTAACCGCGGCCAATCTCATCTGACTGCAGACTTTAAACCACTCAGCTAAGTCATGTTTTTGCTTAGCTTCAAACAGCGTTTCCTGCGACTCGGTCACGTTTGTACATATAACGCTTAGGTTTACACCCGCGGACTTTATTTTATAATTTGACTCAGTCATTTTAGTAGTGGATTTTTTGAGTCCTTTCTCGGTTCCGTTATGTCGAGGGGTCACTGATCCCAACGAACGCTTCCCCGTTTTAGTCGCCATATGCGCGGTTATCTGGGCAAATGTTGGCCTGCTCGAGTATGATGTATTATCTACCGGCTCTTCGGCAGGAACCTCTAAGTCGGGTAACGACGGTGCCTTTATGACTTTTATTATCAGTTCATTCAGTTTTTTTAAACTGGATTCCATTCCATTTAGACGGGTCTCAATATCATATTCAGGGGTTTTCGCCGCCGAGGCTGACGGTGTTGATTTGGCCTTGCAAAGCAGACAAACATAACAGACACCAGGATAGTCATCTCCATTAATAATCGATACTAAATCCGAAGTCAGCGATTTGTCACATTTCGCATGCACTTTCAACAAACAGGCGTAACACGTGACAGACCTCGCCTTAGGACTTACCGACTTTCGGCAAACCGTGCACATGCATCCCGGTGCGCTTTGTATCCTTTTCGGGGTCATCCGGTCAAGGTTGTGTGCAGTACTGTTCAGTTGTGTGTGCACAGGCAGTGGTTCCGTCGAGCGATCGATGATGAATATGGTGAGCGCGACGAAAAGCGTTGCTCAATAATAAGAACAAAGTCAGAATTGATTCCAGCGATGCGCTTCGGTAGTTGCTCTCACGACGTTGAATATATAACCAGTCGACGGCGAAGAATAAGATCTTTCCGATGACGTTATTCCCTTTGAGGACTTGAAGCGTATTAACAGAGTTGCACGCGTAGAGCCAATATGGGAAAATCACGATAAATCCGAATTTGCTCGTATTATCGAATACCGCTAGGAGAGTGGTATTATGGTGTTTTCATTATCAGCACTGCCGAGGATTGCAGTGTGCTTCAAAGTGACTTGGATGCTGTGCAAATGTGGTTATCTGAAAATAACCTACCGCTAAACATGCAGAAGTCTCAAATCATGCACATTGATCGTGTGCTAAGCTTTTCTCATTCATACAAGCTTGGCAACAATATCCTGGAGTACACCAAACAAGAAAAAGACCTGGGTGTCTGGATTTGCGGTAGCCTGAAAAATGGTCTACAATGCGAAGCCGTTTACAAACGCGCGTCTCGGATGCTCGGTGTGTTAAGGCGGATATTCGGACGTTTTTCCCAGAGATGTTTTTCTCTGATGATGAACACGTACATACACCCGCTTACTGATTACGCTTCACAAGCCTGGACTCCATGGCTTCAAAAAGACATTTCACTATTGGATCGCATACACCACAGAGCCTCAAAGTTGGTCATTGGGCTCGAAAACCTACCATTCGCTGACCGGCTAAGTAAACTGAAGCTGACGACGTTTGCACAAAGGAGACTGCGAGCCGACCTCCTCCTCACATTCAAAATCCTTAACAGTGTTTCCCACCCTTTGGATATACTATTTCACCGACGAACATCCAGCAACAACCGCGGTCACAACTGCAAGTTGGAAATACCCCACTCCAATCAGAACTGTCGCAGGTATTTTTATTCTGTGCGTATTTGTTTCGCTTGGAATTCCCTGCCAGCCGATTTGGTAAGCTCAAACACTTTTTCTATATTTAAATTAAAACTAGACGATTTCCTGAGAGCCAATCCAAATTATGCCCCGAACTATTTATAATCTATCGTTACCAGAATTATTTTGATTTTGACATTTTTCTATACACATATACACTTGTACCTATAGTTCAACTGCATGGTTATTGTAAAGTAATTGCTTTTCCAACCATAAAATCTTGAATCTTGAATCTTGAATCTTAAGGTTAAACGACACGCAGATACCGAGATCTTAATCTGCGGTGGTTTAGACGAGATCTTGCGTGCCAAGTGATACGTGTTGTGCAGAGATGTTTCAAGCCGCAGCATGTGAAATTTCGCAGGATAATATCGTAACTCATTTGACCAAGGAAATAAGTTACACAGATCCCTTAAGACTTTCTTCAAAATCCACTCAAACGGGTATTTGGGAAATTTTCGCAGGATCCTGAATACATATTGAGACCAGTCATGAAATACGGTATGCAGTCATAATCTCCGTGGCTCAAGAAGGATGTGGAACTTATGCAGCGAATCTATCACCACTTAACAAAACTAGTTTTCAGAATCCGAAACAAAACTTATAAAGAAAGGATAACTCAACTGAATCTGTTCGACTTTACCTATCGACGAATCAGAGGAGACCTTATCTTACTTTATAAGACATTCCATACCCCGAAACCATCCCTAATAGGATCTATTAACGCGATGTGATACGAGAAATCATCGGACCCATGGATATTTGCTCGTCGTACCCCCTTCCCACCTGAACTCTGTCCGTGTCTGTTTTACTTGGAACATGTTACCTTCAACCGTTGCTCACTCTACTAGCTTGCATGAATTTAAACCCTAATTAGACGACTTTTTATTGCATTATTCGTTTCCCGAACACTTATATACTGCTTAATCTATTTCCTTTTCTTGTTTATAGACTTAAATTTCAATTTTTCCCATCATATGCTTGTTGTTAAGCTTGTTGGATTTCAGACCAATAAAAATCTTGAATTACCTCGAATTACTTTGAATCCTCTACAGAGGTTGCTTCATTCGAAAAGACAAGGTCAATGGTTGAAGTTTTCTCAAGACCCCGTCTACGAGTTGGCTGATCAACGTGGTTGTGCAGTGAAGAAATTTCGATAACCTCCTGGAATTTATGTTCAAACGAATGCAGGGAGTGCTCACCACTCAAAAACAGATGCGGGAGATTAAAATCGCCAATGATAAGCAATTGTGCAGTCTGGCATCTTGTTATGTATTGCAAGGATTCGATTAGTTTATCATTAAATGAGCTTTTGAATGATAGCCAGCGGTAAATGTTGGCGATCTTACAATCATCTTCATTGACTAGGTTTCACTGAACACCACATCGTATCAGGAAGGATGAGGTCATAATGATCGATTACGTTACACTGCGCTAAACGTTCATGAAAGTAAACTGCAACTCCACCACCGGATCTTCGATCGCGATCCAGCCGGAGTAGTGTGCTTATTGTGCGTTTGCATGTTGTCCTTGTAGGTTCACACAGAACTAGTTTGTCCTTGCCTCCCCCGAACGTATCTCGAAAGATCGCACAAGGTTTCAAATAAAAATCAGAGTTGGATAATTCTGCTTGACCTGTGGATGTTCCAACGAAGTTTAATATGCGAGAGTCTTGAATAGAAACAGAGCATAACATTGAGTGGAATTTGATGAGCGTTAAGGAAATAGCTGCGTATAGTCACACACATGAATCTCACCAACTGGTGTTCTGAGTGCGAAATATTTAAGTTGTACCCATCAGATCTGCTACCACGTGCTTCGTGCTGATGAAAAAGGTGTTTAGGTGGGTGATTCACTGTATGCAGATTGTTTAACATCAGGATTGATGTCGTTTTACGATGGTTAAAATTGTGAGAAAGTATTAAAACGTCGATCATCCCTCTGCTTCGTTTGATCTTGTTGCTGGGAGTTCCGGGCCCTTTCCCACCAAGCCACATGAGGGAGGATCCTTGCAATGATCTCTCAATGCTCCCTATGCAGGATAAAAGCGGATAGTAAGGCGTTTTCTAGATCCCATTCAGAGGTGACCGTGATTTTGAACAGTCTTGGCTGGTCCAGATTTGAGGAACTAGGTTCACGATTCAGTCGTATCGATGATAGTGGTTCAACTGGCACCAAGTCCATGCTGCTGCACAACCTTCTACAATTTTCTTTAGCCTGTTTTAGCCTGTCCGTTAGTACTGTGGCACTGGCTTCTTTTATGTTGGTCCAAATCACGCTTAGTCCATGGAGCGAATGTACAATGTGTGCGTGTCGCTTTTGCTGGTTTCTGGACGTTTCTCTGCCTTAGATCGAATACCTATCGAGTCCGCTTTTGCAGTATTTTGTACCGTGACTTTTGATTTTGCACCTGACGGTTTTCGCTGAACCGTCAGATGAGCAGGTGCTTTTGTCTCCGTAACAATTTGCAGATCAGGGATGTAAGTATGAGGTCCAGGGTAGATGGGGTTTGTTCAGATCGAAATCGCGTTGTTTATTGTACGTGATTGTAAAGAGGGGTGCGAGTCATTATTTCTTGAAGAAAGCTTTTAAATGAATCGTCACCTGTAATGTGTGTTGCAAGGGTTGGTACATTGAAATCACCGAGAAGGAGCGAATGTGAGTATGTGAGCTTCAATGCAAAACGTGTTGCATCAGAAAGAACAGTGTCAGCGGCAGATGATGAAGAAGGGGGTCGATAAATCAATGCTAAGAGGCACTTACTTGTAACATGTAAGTCTAAAGAGCAGAACAATGTATCAGGGACATCTAAATCGGGGGAGAGAAGTATAGTGCAGTAGATGCTTTCATGTAAGTGAAGGAAGACACCGCCATCTTTTGTTGCTCGATCTTCTCTGTAAATCATCATGTGAGAGATTTCAAGTTCAGAATCGTGTATAGAATTACACAACCAGGTTTCCGTCACTGCAATTAAATCCCAAGACGCCACGTGAATACAGTTCAGTGAACTTCCACAGAAAGCTCTGAGCATTGGTGAAACAGCATGATAGAGATTTGATTTTTTGCAGATGAAGATGCAGGTGGTTTGTCTCCGTAACATTTTGCGGACCAGGGATGTTTTGGGCAGACATACCTTTACAGTGGTCTTTGTAAAAGTGGCGTATTGATAAAAAGAATGCTCTTCACGACTCACCGGCACATTTGCAGTAGCTGAACAGCTGTGTTGAATGTGTTACGAAGATTCAGCGTTTATCTGGCTGGTATTAATGTCAGTGGTTTTCGATTTATGAAAACCTATACGGGCAAACTGAGAATTCTGAGCGGTGACCAGAGTCTCTACCGGTGCATTTAACGTTTGTATGAGGAGATCTAAGATAAACATCAGATCATTTGTTTGCTTTGCCGAAGACTTGTTCGAGCAGCTGAATCTGCGTTTGGTTAAGTTCGACATTTTTTACACGCTGCAAAAACAAGACTGTTGACATGGAACTCAGATCACCAGATGGTGAGCTCCCCATGTCTGACGATACAAATCTATTATCTTGAAGCTATTCCAATTTAACTGAATGTTTAAGCTCGGTTATTATTCAAGAATGTCGTATATGAAAGTTCGATGGAAGCAGCACAGGTCAGGCAGAAGGGTCCAACTCCGATATCTATTTAAACTCTGTGCCATCTTCAGGGACCCATTCCGCGAAGGAAAAAATATGCTGATTCTGTGTGAAACGTACAATCATAAAACGCAAGTACGGTTTTACCAATGGTCGAGTTTCAGATTTCAACTCATTATAGATTAGAATACGTAACGCGATGGTAATCGAATATGTTAAGTTTCATCGAAACTGCGTGTGTTTTAATAGTTAATCAAAAATGATTGAGGTTTTAATTTAATAGAGGTTTTTATATTCCAAAGTGTCAATTACTCATAGGTTAATCATGATAGCGCCCATCTTTACATACCGGATTTCGCTGTAAGTCTTCCCGCAGTTATTAAGTATATGCAGTTTGCTCAATGCCCAAAATAACAGGGAAATAGAAATAGTTTAGCATGAGATAGGAGAGAAAGAGTAATCTTCATTTGGCTCAATGCAAATTAAATAATCCCATTGAATTCACTCGGCTACTTATATTTAACAAGTAGTCAAAATATAATGCGAAATTCAAATCATGAAGAGCGCTATAATTATCTCCGAATGTAGTGTTTTCGATGTGAACATTAAGCAAATAAGCAAATATTAGAAAGGTGGTACTCATAAGGAGTCACAAATATGAAAAACAGATTTTTCACTGCGTTAACATTGATTTCAGAATCAATTGTATCCGAAGAAAGTAAGTGTGGTTTTCTGGTATATGCGATCCAAAAGTGAGATATCTTTTTGAAGCCATGGTGCCCAGGCTTGTGTGGCATAGTCTAAAACCGAGTGTATATATGTGTTCATCATGAGATAAAAACCCTGGGAAAAGACGTCCAAATATCAGCCATAACATGCCGAGCAACCGAGACGAGCTTTTGTAAGCGGATTCGCATTGTAGACCATTTTTCAACCTACCGCAAATCCATACACCCAGGTCCTTTTCTCCTTCAGTGTACTCCAGGTTTCTGTCGCCGAGTTTGTTTCGATTGGAAAAGCCAAAGTCACGACCGATCCTAATGATCTTCGAGTTTTGCATATTCAATGACAGTTTATTTTGGGATGACCAGTTGTTCAAAGCATTTAAATCGTTTTTCAGCAAAATACAATAATCAGCATTGCAGATTAGCCTCCATAATTTTATATTGTCAGCAAACAAAACCACCTGGCTGTCATTTGGTATCGGTATATCGTTCAAATAGACTAGGAACAGTATTGGTCCAAGCACTGAGCCTTGTGGAACACCGCTAGTGACATCGGTTTCCATCGATAATGGGCCGTGCACACGAACTCGGATGTCTGTTGCTGAGGTAACCACGTATCAATTCATATAGTCTTCAAACAATACCGTGTTTGTTTCGCTTGTTCATGAGTAACCTATAATCAAATCTTTCGAAATCTTTAGAAATATCCAAGTAGCAAGCATGAATACAGTCCCCGCATCTGTATTCATCGTCCAATCCTCTAACCTTGTCAGCAAATTCGTTAGACAAGTGCGATTTCTGCGAAATACATGTTTGGCAAGTGCCAAAAGTTGGTTCGTTTCCAATCATCTTTGTAAATGGGTATTATTTCTCCCAGTTTTAGGCCTTTTTGTAACACGCCAGCTTGGAGCAAATTATTAAACACGCAGGATTGAGGTTCAGATAGCTGAGCATGACAGGTTTTGAGCAGCTTTGGAGTTATCTCGTTTGGTCCTGGAGATTTATTTACGTTTAATTTTCGTATTTGTTGCGCTATTACCATCGGAGTAATCAATACTTCACTCAAGGTCGGTCGGCTTATAGACTTATTGTCTGACCTCACTAGTTTGTTAAGCAACCGGTCGGCTAGAAATCTGTGTCCAGTGAACATCGACCGCAATATTTCGGATAGCGTTCAAGCGATTGTTTAAACTTTACGCTAGTTGTAGTAACGAATGTATATACAAGCTGTTTGTTGTAATTACGATTCATGAAATGGTCTGACGAATATTGAGTGCAAAACCATGGCGCATTTTTTCGATCATACTCCGCTTCATCAACGGATTCAAGATTTATGGTTGAAAAGCAATTAATCTTACAATATATATACACCAAATCGGCAGGTAGGGAATTCCAGACAAAGCACACACGCACCGAATAAAAAGTCACAATTACAATCTTACTCAACGCATACATGCATGTCTTGGTATGATAATCATAATCAGAGACTAATGTAAGTAACAACAATGAGGAGAATAACACCGATTATAGACAAGCACATGACACAATATTCACTAAATTTTAGTTGAGAGATCATCCCAAACTTATGACTCAACATAATATAACAAGACAATTCAATATTATCTAACTCACCTCGATAAATTTGGCGAAAACTTCCGTATTGTGAGTCTGTTTCCTCGGGCAGTGAGCAAGTCAAGGGCATCCAAATCTATTGCAGGATTACGCGTCAGTTAGTCAAACGATCACTGCACGCCGGCTGACAAGGCGTCATGTGAACGTGAAAAGTTCACCAATGGGAATGCGGCATATGTATCAATGACATACTTTGGTGGATCCAATAAGAATTGTCGGAAATTATGATCCCAGTCTGTGTGGCCCTCAGACGAGTTTCACTGTTTACACGTTGGTGGGGCGCTGATTCATTGTTGGCTCAGTACCACAGTCTGTTAAGAGTCTGTGGGATTGAAACCAGACAACGACTCCCCCGCATTCGATCATTTGTGCTAGTAACAAATTTCAAAATGCAATCCACTCGGTGCACTGTGGCGCCAGGAGAGTAGTGGGAAGAGTTGCTACCCGCTATTCAGCTGTGGGACAAGGCACTGCGGTTGTCTGTGTTATGGAAACCAGACAACGACTCCCCCGTATGTGATGATTTTTGCGAGTATCAAATTTCAAAATGCAATCAACTCGGTGCACTACGGCGCCAGGATAGTAGTGGGAAGGGTTGCTACCGGTGATTCAACTGTGGAAAACTCGGTGATATTAATTGTCGGAAATAATGATCCCAGTATCTGTGGCGCTCAGACGAGTTCCACTGTTTACTTGTCGGTGGAGCGCATATTCATTGTTGGCTCAGTGCCAGAGGACACCGAAGTGGCCTGACAACTCAATCAATTTGTGCCCCATCACCGAGTATCCTACTGTTCAATCGCAAATGGCATCTATCCTCACTGCAGTCCTGGCGCCATAGTGATTGCATTTTGAAATTTGATACACGTAAACATCATAACATGCGTGGAGTCGTTGTCTGGTTTCCACAGACAACTGCAGTGCCTTGTATTTGATTAATTTGTCAAACTTTGAATAACTGGTAAAATGTTGCGAATTATAGATTTAGTGTTCATTTTAGAACGTTTCATTTAGCATTTCATTTGTAACATTCTTATTACTTTGTGAAGCAGAACTCTACTGCAGCAAGCAACAAAACACTCTATTCTTGAGCGAAATATGGGACATGAAAAACTGTTTGACAATGTCAGCATTTCGTAAATCTTATTCAAACCTTAGTTAGTCGAAATGGCTTCTAGTTTCAAGGTGCTTCTACTTTCTAGTTGTGTTGCTCTGTCAAAAATTGATCACGAATGAGCATTGTGATCCCTTACACTGCAGTGTACGGACATTTTACTCTTCAATCTCACAGTATAGTATAGCGGAATATTGTAGCGAATGAAACATGATATGCTTATTGTTCCCACAATGATACTAGCAGCGATGATAAACTCGGTGTCTCGTGTGCTAAGTAAGAAAAAACGTTTTCTCAGTCTCTCATGTTATATTTCTTTGGCGGCTGATAATCTCGAACTCAAAAAGCCCTCCGTATGCACATTACCGACGAATGCTTCAACAGAATATCTGAAACACGAATATTAAGTTAGTTGTGAATAGGCATTTGGGAGCAAAAACATTCAATACGCCGAGCATAATTGAACGACTATCAGTTGTTTGTTGATGTACACTCTGGTAGATCGAACGCAACATTTCCACATTGCATCAGAGGATTGTTATCCATCTCAATGAGAAGCGTTTTAAAGGCTTTTTATCTAGTTTTATAGCCTGCGTCTTAGAGGGTGACCTGATAAGTCGAACAAAGAGTTGCGCTTACTCACAAACTTGAATAAATAATATGCTCAGTCTATTCTCGGTATATGCATACGACTTATTTAAGTAATATCATCTAAACATTACACATCTGTTGATTATATTTGAACATAGGTTTATGGTAATGGAATGAATTCGCCAACATGCAAAGACGATCTGCATGAGCAAAACCAAAGTCCTTCGCAAGACACGGATCGTTATAAGCGGATTGGAAGAGCAGCTGCTATCTTGCTCGTGTATGGGGCATCCGCAAGTTGACTCTGATCGTACACAGCACGTGTGTAATGAACGTTTTACTTTACGACAGCGAGACCTGGACGATCCACGCAAGGCGTGAAAGGCCCTTGGAAATTCATGTTCAGTAGAACCATTCGCACGATGTTAAACTCTATACATCAACTGCTTTAACCACAAATGAAAGGAAATATGTCAGAAGTTTTACGCGGCAATTTATATTTGCGGAATAAATTATATTGCTCAAAACAGGTTCGAAGCGAGACAATTGGGAATGCGACCCAAATTGACGCAAGGCTGCATAAAAGCACCATTTTGATGGTGAATTTGCTTAAACATTGATGCAATGCTGCGCTGGTTCAACTTCAATCAGTTCATGTGTGCGTGTACTTAAAGTCAAAATCGAATGACTTTCCGTTTGTTACCGGCGTCGCAAGTCGAAGGTGAAGTTTCTTCGTTTGGGAATAATCGGTCTCGAATGATTGTTCCTTTGGGAAACGTGCAACGCGTTTTCCTTTTGGACTGCCTTGGTAAACATCAATGAATTGTGTTTTGCGATGATTCTGTTGAATTGAAACGCGGAATATATATATTTATGAAACGTAAAACAACCCAGTATTCAATTAAAATTGTCTCAAACATTTGATGACATATGCTTATCAATACATTCATGACCGAATACTCGTTGTCAATGATTAATGATTGACAATCTTCTGGTTTACAACGAAGACGTCATGATAACATAGCGATAAAATCATAAATTGAGATATAAATAAAGAAGCGTGACGATCGATGCAGACCAATGAGGTGTTTCGCAAGTATGTGCGTGCAACCACGGGGTTAGTTTGTCGTTCTAATATAACCTTATTGCCCTTACTACATATGCTAGGAAAGAATTTCGTCGGAATCTGTCAACCGCTAAATTGAAATACATGTGGCACTTTTATTTATATAGTGGGTTATCCAGCACATTAGCGTCAACTTGTGTCTTGTTGGGGGTTTTGTCGGCATGCTAGGTTACACTGAGGAGGAAATTGTTTGGAATAATCTCCGTTTTATTCCTTGCTTTTTAGAAGTTGGAACATTTTTCAAACTGTCGATAGTAAAACTGGTCGAAAAGCGTTATTTATTGTTAAACTAAATTGGTTAGTCTAGGCAATAAATGATCCATGATTCCAAAGTTTTGAAGTGTTGTGATTCGCAGCATTACGAGATTCGTGAACTGCCATTTATGAACACAGGTTGCTTCCAAACTACATAAAAATTAATTAGCTGCTAAAACTTCATTTCCATAGATGATTCATCTAAAGTGATGAAAACATCCACTTGTCGCTGGGACTATTTCAAACATTTCAATGGGATTGTACATGGTTATCAATCATAAATGAATTGCGTTCTCACCATATTGGAGTCTTTCGGTGTGAATTCTAGTTTGATTTTCTTGTTTTTTTGTATTCGAACAAATAAATCACAAAACACGTATCCATTTTGAATTGAATTCGTTACAGGTGGACTGATAACCCCTTTTTTGCCGGAATATGTTTTACCGCATTTACCTAATCGAAATAAAAATAGAAAAGATGCACGAAAAAGTTATCAAAAGCGAAGTAACTTAATCTAATCCAATCACTTACCACCATCCTGTAGACCCAAGCGTTTCCCTGCAAATTTAAAATGGTTTCAAGCAAGCAGATTAAATTTAACAAGTTTCGAACGACTCGTATGTATTCTTATGATATTTCTGACCAATTAATAATGTATAAACATTTTTCATACAAAGAAACCAATAAACAAGCAAGCTAACAGACCACTGACAATTACTCATCTTTGGTTTTCTGCGTTAAGCATTCATGCTGATATGCGTGGATGAATCAGACCTCATTATTTATATAGGCTATTGTATCAGGCTTAAAATGAACGATTTGACGAAGTCAGTTAATGAAGATTCCTACGTATTTCGATTATTAGGCTGTACGACTTGTTAAAAAACAACGGGGATTTAGGAGCTAAGAATTTCATTGAATTTTACAAATTTATCTAATAGGATAAGATGTATACAGCACATCAGCTTTTGAGATAATTTCATACATTATTTCAGACAACTAATTCGAGCAAATTAAATTATAACATTCTAATCGAAGATTTCTGAAACTTACATGTTGACCTTCACCCGTTAATCATAATTTGGCGGTTTATACTGATTTATTCTCTATTATTATGATAAGTAAACCGAATTTCAATCAATATTTAAACGGTGAAAATTCAATACGTACTGGATGTATAACGGCCTCTGAAATTTAAACCTTCTTTATTTTTGATCACCGTCGACACACGAAGTTCGAAATGATTATCCGGAAGTATGACTTCATATCGTCCAGATTCAACGCTAGATTTCGTAACCCTCAATGCTGAATTTGAGTTCGGAACGTAAATATCTAATGCGCCATTCGATTTTGGCTCCGTATCCTGGAGAATTAAAGTCAAACAATGTCAATATATATATGTCTTAGCGAAGTACAACCAGTAAGTAATAACAAATTCTTTTTTATTGGAACATTATTTCACATTTATCCCGATATTTTCTCCCTTATATCATCCTGTCTGTGCTCTTTCTTTTGACCAATACAGCGGTTGCCTTGGTTTGATATTTAACATGTACGAAATGTATTAGTTACTCTAAAAACTTTGGTTGCAATCAAAATGCGTCAATTTCGCCCTCTCGCGTTTAAAACATTGAAATGTCCATGATAGTCCACCGCTGAAGTATCAATGCTACGGCTTGGCATGCATTATTCTCAAACGAATACAATATGAAACATGAAGTCAATAATATCACATAGATTCATTTGAATTTTGCACAAATGCATTAAATACAGGGCTACTGCACAACTCCGCGAAATATACTTATTAACTCTTGAATCCACCTACAATATTCAATAAAATAATGATATATAAATCAGACATTATGTAGATCCTCATAAAAGTATAAGCGTAGCCATTAATAATTAAACAGTTGTAATGAACTTAATAGGTAGAAAAATGTGATGTGTTAAAATAGTAGATGTAAATATTTGCTTACTGTTATTGAATCAAATATGACTCGAGCTGACTTGTTACTGGCGGCAACATAATTGATTGAGCATGCCAAGAACGTATCGGATAATGGTGCGTATTTAGGTGGACTGAGTCTCTTCCCATTCGCAACAACCGTTTCACCACATTGATCTGAAGGGAATTTGATCGGAATGCGATTACATACACGGAATCAATGATGAAAGCGAAATGAGTACAATGATACATACCCCCAACTTTGTTTGTAGGACTTGGGACTGAAAGTTAAACGATATTAATACATTGAACCATTGATGAGTTTTTAAACACATGTATTTTGATTTATGGTTGAACAATGTTCACAACATACTTGCTGTGTAATTAACCATCAGATCTGCGGCAAATGCTTCGTGTAGATTACGGAACTGGCCCAAACATAAAATGTTCGAACTCGACGTATATCCATCCTTTTTAGCGTAATCGAAAAACTCGTACTGCGTTACTTCTCCAAGTTTTGAAATTTCATTGATATATATTAGATAGGGGCTGGGGCATAAATTCTGAAATTTATTTTGAAGTGTTCTTTATCGTTCACATAGAAATCTACATATTGCGCAAACGTCGTACACAAACATATCTAACTTAATGTAAAGCCGTGGATTTGCGAATTAAAATACCCCATAGAATGACATGAATCATGATTTTATCAAAATATGATATCAGTTATCCGTAGCATATCATAACGCGACTGTAATTTAACAGTTAACACTCGAGATTTATCTTTAAACCTGTAAATTGTGATGAAATTCAATGAGAATATATACGAATGTTTATAAATGATATCCAAGTTCACGTGTACTGAGATATGCTATTTCGAACGTTTATTTCAGGCTGCTCGAAACTATTCAACACATTATTAGCTCTATTAGAACTGGAACACTCGTAATTTGTTTGTTTATTGTGTCAATATCCGTTTTTAATGAACTCACAGATAAATCAGCAATCTTCAGATGCACAATCATTGTCGCGGGCACGCTGATCTCGAAATCGCATTGAATGTTTTCACCCAGTTTGTCCACATAATCACGCGTTAAAAAACCGCCAGAGGTGCCCGAAATTTGCACTCCGATTCCGACTGAAATAAGTCATAAATGTAGACTTAACACTTGCTAGCAGTTTTCGATACAATGAAACGTTTGATTAAACTGATTAGAATTATTGCTTTACATAGAAAACAAATAACTTAATTTAAAGACTCATCAAATAACTTTGCTAAGTGGCTACGAATCTATGAATAATCGGTTCATCTTTAGCTTGCTCTGATCATTTCCGTAAACTACATTCTGATTCAATTTCTTGTTCTTTATATAAATTCATATGTTCGAATGTAAATCTGATGATAAAGTTTTTATTTGATGAGCTTGTGTTTGATCTTCAACAATTTAAACTCCAGTTCATTTTGATCTAACAAAACCGTGGGTAACTGCGCGCTTCGAATTTTCAGGTGGGATGCTAAATATTGTTGATGTCTTGAGATTTTGACTGCAGCATAAAGTAATCTAGCTGTACGATTCTTTTTTCTCTCGAGCATTGATGTGCATTGTAGATAATTGATTCAAGATAAGAGAATAACAGCATTCGTAGCATAACCAAATGAGCTAAAACACCTGAGTATTCAGGACGAAATGTTCCAACTCTTTTTGTAACTGTTTGATGTTCGGACAACTCACAATATACAGTCATAAACGCCCATTAAAAGCACCCAACCATTCTAAGTAGCATCTGATCTGGAACAATTTAACGTTTTCTGAGCTGTAATGATTTTATTAAAATCTAGCATTGACCTAATCACACTATTGCATGACTGCGTTTAAACTAGTTGAAAAGGCAAATATATAAATGGGAGAACTATTGATACATTGATATATTTTTATACAGAGGGTTGAGGGACTTACGTTCCAGCGAACACAAAATATTCACCACACAGTAGAGTAATATTTTTGTTGTCATTTCAGATATTGGTGTGAGCGCAGGTCACTTAGAACGCTTTTATAGAGTGCATATTGTATTACAAGAAAACAAAACCACCTAAGAATGATTGAAAGAATGTGCTTCACGCCACACGTTTACCTTAAGAAAAATGTCCTCATGCGGGGGTGGATGAGTGTTTTAGTACATTTTTAAAAAGGTAGAGGTAAAATCAATCGGCGTATTTTATGGAGCTTACCGTTCACCTTTATGGTCTCAAGGTTATTGTTACTAGAGGAGATAGTTAAAAATAAACGTTTCATTTATGCCAGCTTGAATAATGCCGAGAAACAATTCTGAGTTCAGAATAGAACAGAAAACTGGAAAGAAAAGCTAAATCGTTCTATTTGGTGTGATGTGAAACGTGATATTCCCGTTAAAATTCACGTTTTAACGATTTCAGATTTATGGTAAAGAATGTGAAATGTCACAAATAGCTTTACTGTCGAAATAGAAAATAATGTGTATCGGGAATCCGTTAAAAATTGAATTCCGTTTGTTTTCAATTGGTTGATTTTAATTTTCAAAGTTGAATAACACAAGATCGATTGAAAGGGACCAAGGCGATTAACACATAGTTTGTAAGCCAAGCGAGACAATTTTCAGTGACAAAAGTACTCCATAATTACATGAAAATACATCAAACACTCCACGACGATTCTCGTGTTTTTTGCATCAGCAAGAATATAACTTTCTCTACACATTTATGTTTCCAAGTGTGATTGAACCGATTGCTCATATCAGCCTCTTCCATCAGCGGCTCTCTAACTTTGTCAGATCTTTAACCTCTTCGTTAGGGAACACGATTCTTGATCCACCCATTTGAAGGGTGCAATCACCATGAAATCGGCGTTGCTTTGTGTGGTGGAAAATTATGCATGTAACTTCATTTGAATTTGTTTAAAGTAGCAGAGAAATAAGCTCAAATGAATTTACATTTACATGACAGTAATATCAGGATGGTGAACATTAGTCACCTTTGTAGACAAACCAAAATTGAACTGAGTTACAATTAACCTCTAAAATTCGTGCGCGAACTCCAATTGAAGATAACCGTTAGTTGGTTTCTCTCTCAATATATATATAATATAGTAGCATATAACATAGTATAGTAGTATAGTATATAGTAGCTTATGTATATTGATATATATGCAAGGCATTATGCATGCAAATTCCTAACCTTGTGCTAGAGGTAGCATATAGATGAACGCAACTGAATCTACATTTACATAAAAGTAATAAGAGACTGGTGACCAACAGACTCCTTGGTAGACGAACCAAATTTGATCTTAGTTTACATTAGCCTCCGGATATAGACTGAACGTTAATATTTGAATAATTCCCTCCCTAAATCCGCACAAGTATCTCAAAATCACCGTTTACGGTTATTCATAATCATTGTATTTCTATTTTCTATATTTTGCTTAATTTGATCCCTGATCGTACTGACACACTTTGTCAAATGAACCGCCTGTGTAGGAAGCGAGACGTTCAAACAAACTGCTTCTAGCGATTCGTTAAAAAGAATGTTTTTTAAGCATGATTTCCAAATATGACACACAGTTTATTCCATGTGCTGCAAACGTTCTAGATCATTTGGTGACTCAATATTGATATGTGTCTTGGCTTAAAAACAGCTTCTTTGGTATTTAAACGCAAAACCCTGATGGTAATCATGATATTCTTTCACTGATCAGATTTAGTGGAGCAATCTGACAAAAAGGCGGTTGTGAATTGCAGTTTTACTGGGCTAAATGCAGTGTTTATGTGATTACATGTGTCTATATGTTGAAAATGCGGAGCTGGCATTGGTTTGAGATTGCATATCAACGGGTCAAAATAAAACATATTTTGCGATAATCGAATTGTCAATCAATGCATCATTGTCATTCGCGTTTCCAAAACAGACATTGCGGCCTATGATTGAGATAACTCAGCTCATCTATATTGCATAGGAATATATATTTAATCAATGACTTTGTTTTTGTCCCCAAAAAAAGAACAGAAAGAATAAACTTCTAAACATTAAGTTCTAATATATAGTGACAGGGATTGTATGAGATCTGTTTGAGCGACAACAGCCTGTGAAACACTAGTAGACGGGCAACTTTAACGTCTAGCGTAGCTGTACAATTCGATTAAAGGAGTTTTGGCGTGATAACAGTTCGAAGTTAAGCGGTTGGCACGACATCGAATGATGAAGCAGATGAGAGTAACGACCGGGATAGACAAACGACATTTTTAAAGATTGTGGTTTCGTTGTGGTTCATCGCGCGATGGCTAAGAATCACTAACAAGAAGGAAATTCGATTCAATTTTCTGCATAATTACAGCAGATATACTTCCATATATCAGTCAGTCAGTCAGTCCTCTCCGTACCGGGTGGCACATCAGATTAGATATCCGGTTTCGAAAACGTGGAGGATAATCCCAGATAATTGTCGTCAGTTACATTGGGTCACATAAATAACCAGCTCTACTATTTGCATGGCACAAGTGTCGCAATTATCTTTTGTTTATCATTAAAGATTTTATGAAAAAATATTATGGCGATTTTTTTTATAAAATACATCCTGATTATAAAATGTTATAATTGTATGTCACTGTTGTATAGGGTTCTTACAATAAACCAAGATGTTCAAGTGGAGAATTACAAAGTGATTCCTGGCCGAGCGCTCGATGCGCTTAGTAACGTGCAATATTGTGCGATGCCTGGAATCACTTCGTTATTAAGGTTCAATCTATGCCCCAAATCTGTTCAGACCCCATGTTCTATTGACTTCCAAAGATACATTAGACTGGTGTTGCTCCGCGGTTCATCGCATGTAGAAATGGATAACCAACACACGCGATAGCTAGGCGTCTAACTTAATTGTTGAAACCGCTAATCAGAAATACTAATATTTTCATTAGGAAATTCATTGTCTATGTTTGTCGCTTGAATACCGTAACGCTCCAGGACGAAGAACCAATGTTACGTGTTGTCGTATGTGTTTTATTAATGATTTTAAACACCACGAGTGCTCGTATCAGCAAGTGGAATGTTTATCGATAGGCTTATTGAATTCTCCAGTGCTGGCTAATAGATGTATTGTCAATTTTGAGGTGTTAGCATTATGAATGTCAGCTCATGATTCAAATGTATCATACGTGATGATTTACTCTTCATCATAAGTTACGATGGATTAATAGCATTCCATAATTAGCGAATTCATCACACCTTCAGGTCGGATCATTTACACTAACGCACATAATATATCTATAATATAATTCAAACTAGGCATATATATAATATCGTAAAATAACTTATCATGTCATATAATAATAATCATATAAAATATATGTTGTTCTGCACCAAACGTCGCCTGTATAAAGAACAACCTGTCGTCTGCAATCAATTAAAAAGTTGAGGCAATGTAACTCCACTGTTCTGAATATGGAATAAGGATTGTTAAATACCATTATCTATAATGTAAGCTTACACTCAATCTGCCTCTGAACATTAATTATGTGTATCCGAATAAAGAAGGGCTCGCGAAATCCTACTTAGTTCCATAGGCTTATTAACGTGTACCTCAGTCGAATATTATTTTACATGTTCCAACGGTATACATAAAGTCATATTAACGCGTAACACGACAAATACAGCAAGCAATAATCTTATATTACTTCATTGATAATAGAAGGTAAAAAAATTGAAAAAAACTCAAATTTACTTGGTAGAAACTTTAAAGTAATTTCATGCATGACGTACGATGTTTCATCGCTGTTTATCGTACATAATTGTTGACAAACAACAACTAAATACTTCATGTTAATGAACTCCATGATACGGTGATTGTGATGCAAATGCATTATGCGATGTATGGCAAATTACGTAAATAATCGGAGTAAGTGGAATTTATTTTATTTCATTTTAACTACTCATAAGTACGACAAATAAATTCACCTGAGTCATATATGAATTTTAAGGCTTCATGGTCAGTAACAATGGTGAAACGATGACCAAACAGGAATATATGAGAACGTTTATTGGTCCAATTAACAGCTAAAGCCTTACGATGTGTTTGAGCATAACCCTTTCAGAAGTAGTTAGCCTCCGAGAAACGCAAATTACTGGATGCACCAATATCGTCGGGGGATGAGTCAATAATTACAAAGGAATGAATTCTGGGACTAAATGGAGGAAGAACTGCATCTGACTTCAGAAAGGATAATGTGCTGCGTAAACAGTGTTCATTTTCATCAGTCCACACAAAGGTTTCTTTTGATTGAAGTGAAAATAATGGTGAAGCTTTTACACTGAAATCTGGAATGAACCTCGAATAGTATTGCATTGCACCGATAAGAGATTTGAATGGTGTCATGTTCTTTGAAGACTCAGCATTGGCCAACATCAACAACGCATCCGAGGCATTCAAAATTCGAAAAAGAAAACAAACACTTTTTCGGATTAACAACAAGTCTTTTAGAAGTGAATATACGAAACAGTTCCGATAAACGTTCATCATGAAGGGATTGCGTTGGTGCATGCTGAATATTCGTCGCTACTAACGCAGTCGAATACCTTCGCTAATTCAATGAAACTGCACATGATGACACTCTGTTATCGACACTGTTCTTGTAGTTTGTTTCATAAACAGAAGGCCGTGTCCACCGTTAAACTTATCCTGCTGAAACCGGGTTGCTCTTGGCTTATCCGTACAACTTTATCCCACAATTTTCGTAGAATATTTAGAAGAGAGATTACTCAATAATTGTTGCATTCGCCTCGATCACCGCGCTTCCCGAATGGCGTCACAATCTTTTTGTCTCGAATCAATTGTTGGACGCAATCCTCTTTCCATCACTGAATGAGCATTTGATTAAGTGGCTGCATTAAGGCTGTTTTGCAATATTTATCTTCAAATTCTGAGCGGAGTCTTTCCTTTCGCTAAGCGGCCGATGGGTTTATTGGACTCATCAAACGTAGTGGGATTATCTACGTGTTTCATGGTGGGTGAACTCTTGATATTTTCAAATTGTGGTTGTTGTTGTTGGCCTCCTTCTGTCGATGTTGACCATAAATGTAAGTCACACTAGTAGGAATTTTCATGTTCCACAGTTTTTCGAATGACTAAACATTCCGCTTCGATAGGAACAATCTCTGCCGCATCGCTCGCAGAGATAGGCAGAACTCGTTTGTTGGGCGTCAGTGATCTGCGTTCAGCAGTCAAGAGCTGTATTTGATCGTCTCCAGCTAACAGGCACCGCTTTACACAATACGATTAATGTGTGTGGCCAAGAGCAAGTTCTTCCCAACTCGCTGGGTTAATGCAAAAAGCTTTCATATCTCCTTTGCAAACGTCTTTGTACCGCAAATGCGGTCTGCTCAATGGTCGACTCCTGATTGCAATTCACCATAGAGTAGATCTTCCGGAATACGACCGTTTTCCATTCTGTACACATGACCAAACCACCGCAAGAGGCGCTGTTGTAGTAGGGTGAACATGCTCTGTATGCCAGCTTTTGAAAGCACCTCGGCATTAATCAGTTTGTCCATCCACGATATATTCAAGATACGACGGATGCTTCGTAGCTGGAAAGCATTCAGCGTTCTTTCGCGACATGCGTGGGTGTTCCGTGTATATGCTCTAAAACCGATATGTCCCTGGTGTACATAATAAAAGGGTAAGAACAAGCTTTCCGTCAGCTGAATTTTGCCGAAAATTGGGTTACCGTAAAGTGGTTTTATCATGCGCTATTTTTTTATTTTTTTGGACCAATGGCTTTCGTGATCCCATCATGCATGTTTTGAAAATTACCAGTATTCGCAGAGTTTTGAATACCTAGGCATATTTCAGTACAACAGCCATTTTCGCAACGTTTGGCGAACCGTTTCTCATCCAGGATAGCAGACATTCGTGAAGCTTTTTTAGTGAATTGTTCGACTATTACCGTTGATCTAAATTATATTATGTGAAAGACGAGAAGTTTCGCCTAAATTCGGCTGTAAAATATCGCATAAAGTGTTTTTATTATCGTAAATGCACGATCGGTTCAATACATATTTCAATTAACAATGTTTAACTTATAAGCACTTGCATTATACAAAGAATATTGGTCTGTCATCTATGTGGTGATTGCGTTCAGCTCCAGTTTGATACCCTGACTTTATGCGGTGCATGCATCTGCGTTCTGTGTTTAACATGCAGCTAACTTGGGATTCCAACAATAATTTTAGGCCAACATACAATACATGTACATTAATGCTAGTTTCGCAATCTATTTGTTAAATAATTTATAAGTATCTAATTGCTTATGACGCAGGATTTCGTTATGAATTCTAATGGGTTTAAATCCAGGTTTCAATTGATTTTGAACTAATCTTTACTTCACGATGAAAGATAGACAACAATCATATTAAAATAGAAAGGCGAGACAAATGCTCAAGTGAGTATAAGCCAGAAAAATTGGTCAAGTATAAAATATTGGTTGCGTGAACTGTAATCTCAAGGTCATTATGACTTCAAAACTACACCGTTTGAAAATCTGGTTATTGGGTTCACGAAAAACCTTACAAACCTCCATTTTATAGATTCTACACCTACCTTCAATAAGGATGCAATTTAGGTCTAGTAAAATTGAAACACATTTATTGATTCCTCAATGCGAAACACGAATCCAGATTGTAATGGATTGGCACTAATTTCGCGATTCCATAAACATTTCATGAAGCTATTTTAATTTGTTGTTGAGAATAAATCGAGTGCAAAATCGGCAACTCGTATAAAACTTACGATTACACTTTTAAACACAATGTATGAGCATAATGTGACGCTGTTGGTCTCATTACTTCGATGTCTATCCCTACACTCTGAATTGCACATAAATGCAACGAAAGTTCTCAGTTCCACAAACACAATGGTTGAATAATAACCAGAATATTCATCGTGATGTATTGAATCATTTTGTGGTTTTAACGTGTCAGTGGAGTTTTCGAAATAGCAAACCAAACAAAATGTCACTTGGCGAGTTTGATCATTCTTTTTTGATCTTATTTTATTTCATTGTAACTACTCAATATTACATGATTTTATAATAAAATTACCGCGACATAATCCGTTCAAAATTGTTAAATAATCGAACCGCATTTCAAAGAGTATCAAATATTAAACATGATAGATCGTATATCATCAACAAAAATGATAAACCAAATGATTCATTATATTTTCAAGTGATATTGTGTAATATCCATAGACCATTTGAAATTAGTTCTATATTTTCAAACACCTGCCCCAAAAATTCAAGTTACATTGGTGAAGCTGCTCACAAAACAATTCTCACGTGCTGCTTCCACGTAAACATTTTTTCTTGTGCAATACGTGAAAAAAAGAACAAAAAAACAATTTATTAGATCAAATTTAGGTAACTAGGTCGTCGTTGGTATTTTAACTCAAAAACAATAAGTTTGGAATTCATTAGTGCAAGTTGATTACGACGCAAGCTGAAGCGTAAAAGAACAAATATTGTGGTGCTTTCAATCTCTATTATATTTGAATTAAAAATAATATAACCTTTACCAGGTAATTTCTACATGAGTAAAATCAACGTTATATATATATATATATATCTTCCAGGCCAGCGTTATCTGGTGGCGTACCAAACCTCATGGAGTCTATAAGAAAGTGTGTCAGTAACTGGAAGCAATGCGTACAATCTAGTTTCTCCTTACTTACTTGAGGAATAATAAAGCCTTGTCTAATTTTCAATGTCTTCAACACAAAGCGGTATAGGGGATGCTATTCCATACACTGGACAGTATTCTGTGCTGATTCATTTATTATATCAACTAGTGTTGAATCTCCTTTCACACCTGAAGATTGTGGGGATCTGGGTTAGGCACCGAACTGTGCAACTGCGGCAGGATTCCAGCCAAGACCGTGTAATTGAAAGTCAAACGGCACCTTGAGTTCATACAAGACAACACAGGATTGATCGATACGGCTTAAACACCTTAGAAGAGATCAATTGTTTATTTGAGTTAGTTTCTCCTCTAATGATAGTGTTTGCTATTAACATATATCAAAATGTTCAAAGGCAGATTGAGTGTAAGCTTACATTATAGATAATGTATTCAAAAATCCATATTCCATATTCAGAACAGTGGAGTTACATCGCCTCAACTTTTTAATTGATTGTAGACGATAGGTTGTTCTTTATAGAGGCGACTTTTTGTGCAGAACAACATATATTTTATATGATTATTATTATATGACATGATAAGTTATTTTACGATATTATATATATATGCCTAGTTTGAATTATATTATAGATATATAATGTGCGTTAGTGTAAACGATCCAACCTGAAGGTGTGATGAATTCGCTAATTATGGAATGCTACTAATCCATCGTAACTTATGATGAAGAGTAAATCATCACGTATGATACATTTGAATCATGAGCTGACATTCATAATGCTAACACCTCAAAATTGACAATACATCTATTAGCCAGCACTGGAGAATTCAATAAGCCTATCGATAAACATTCCACTTGCTGATACGAGCACTCGTGGTGTTTAAAATCATTAATAAAACACATACGACAACACGTAACATTGGTTCTTCGTCCTGGAGCGTTACGGTATTCAAGCGACAAACATAGACAATGAATTTCCTAATGAAAATATTAGTATTTCTGATTAGCGGTTTCAACAATTAAGTTAGACGCCTAGCTATCGCGTGTGTTGGTTATCCATTTCTACATGCGATGAACCGCGGAGCAACACCAGTCTAATGTATCTTTGGAAGTCAATAGAACATGGGGTCTGAACAGATTTGGGGCATAGATTGAACCTTAATAACGAAGTGATTCCAGGCATCGCACAATATTGCACGTTACTAAGCGCATCGAGCGCTCGGCCAGGAATCACTTTGTAATTCTCCACTTGAACATCTTGGTTTATTGTAAGAACCCTATACAACAGTGACATACAATTATAACATTTTATAATCAGGATGTATTTTATAAAAAAAATCGCCATAATATTTTTTCATAAAATCTTTAATGATAAACAAAAGATAATTGCGACACTTGTGCCATGCAAATAGTAGAGCTGGTTATTTATGTGACCCAATGTAACTGACGACAATTATCTGGGATTATCCTCCACGTTTTCGAAACCGGATATCTAATCTGATGTGCCACCCGGTACGGAGAGGACTGACTGACTGACTGATATATGGAAGTATATCTGCTGTAATTATGCAGAAAATTGAATCGAATTTCCTTCTTGTTAGTGATTCTTAGCCATCGCGCGATGAACCACAACGAAACCACAATCTTTAAAAATGTCGTTTGTCTATCCCGGTCGTTACTCTCATCTGCTTCATCATTCGATGTCGTGCCAACCGCTTAACTTCGAACTGTTATCACGCCAAAACTCCTTTAATCGAATTGTACAGCTACGCTAGACGTTAAAGTTGCCCGTCTACTAGTGTTTCACAGGCTGTTGTCGCTCAAACAGATCTCATACAATCCCTGTCACTATATATTAGAACTTAATGTTTAGAAGTTTATTCTTTCTGTTCTTTTTTTGGGGACAAAAACAAAGTCATTGATTAAATATATATTCCTATGCAATATAGATGAGCTGAGTTATCTTAATCATAGGCCGCAATGTCTGTTTCGGAAACGCGAATGACAATTCAAGGTAATTCAAGGTTTTTAATGGTCTAAAAAGCAACAAGCTTAACAACAACCATAGGATGGTAAAATTGAAATTTAAGTGTATAAACAATATAAGAACATAGATTAAACAGTATATAAGTGTTCTGGAAACGAATAATGCAATAAAAATTCGTCTAATTTCGTTTTAAAGTCATGCAAGCTAGTGGCGTGAGCAACGGTTGAAGGTAAACTGTTCCAAGTAAAACAGACACGGACAGAGTAAAAATACCTTCTACAGTTCAGGCGGGAATGGGGTACGACCAGCACATATTCATGGGTCCGATAATTCCTCGTATCCCTTCGCGTGAATAAATCCTGTATTGGATGGTTCGGGGTATGGAATGTTTTGTAAAGTAAGATAAGGTCTCCTCTGATTCGTCGATAGGGAAAATCAAACAGATTCAGTTGAGCTATCCTTTCTTTATATGGTTTGTTTTGGATGCTGAGAACTAGTTTTGTTGAGCGGTGATAGATTCGCTGCATAAGTTCCACATCCCTCTTGAGCCACGGAGACCATGACTGCACACCGTATTCCATGACTGGTCCCAAGTATGTATTCATGATCCTTGGGAATATCTTGGGCGAAAATTTCCCAAATACACGTTTGAGTAGATTTAGAACGCGTGTTGCTTTTTTTAAAGGCACTGTTAGTTTGAAGTGATGTTTTTAAACTGGAGCATATCCAGACACCCAAATCTTTTTCTTCACTGCAATTTTCAAGGACATGCGAACCTATGTGATATGTGAACTCTACTCGATTTCCCACATTCATGATCCTGCATTTGTTAAAGTTGAACGGCAGTTTGTTCTTCAACGACCAGCTGTGAAGCGTATCAAGATCCTTTTGTAATAGCAGACAGTCTTCTGGACTACGAATGCTGCGCCAAATCTTTATGTCATCCGCAAATAACGAAATGTTACATCGAACAATTTCCGGTATTTCATTGACATAAACCAGAAAGATGATCGGACCAAGGACTGAGCCTTGGGGAACTCCGCTAGTTGCTGCAATTGGTTTGGATAATGCACCATCAACACGTACCTGGTTAGTGCGGTTTGTTAGGTAGTCATTTAGCCAATTCAGCAACTTTCCAGTGATACCAAGCCTTTCAAGCTTCTGCAGTAGTAGGGAATGGTCAACACGATCGAATGCTTTTGAAATATCTAAGTAGCACGCGTGTATTGCTTGTCCTTTATCTACCGTTTTTGTCCAATCATCTAGCGTTACCAGTAAATTAGACAAACAGGAATAATTTCGTCTGAATCCATGCTGGTTCCTCGAGAGCAACTGATTATTCTCGAAGTGTTTCATTAG
>JACCGJ010005175.1:0-13992 GCA_013407085.1 Atriophallophorus winterbourni | reverse complement strand
CTGTACAACACTGGACAGGATTTCTTCAACTGAGGTTCACCTGAACTACGTTGCTCATAGAAAAAGTTGCAGCTCACAAGGGCTTGACTATCTGTCGTCTTTCAAGAAAAGGAATAATAATAAGGAGATGTAGAGTGCTTAATTCGGAGTAAATCATTTTACGACCGTGATTCAGCCAAATAGTTCAATAGTTTAATAGTGTATATATGATATAATAAGCGCATACCGTCATATATCGACAGGTTGTTTTGTACAGTGAGACGAAACGAGATAAACTAATATCGAAATCTGGTTTTAGGACCTTGAAGCCTGCATCACTTGAGTTTGAAATGCATCTTTCTTGGCTTCTTGTGGCATTTGTACAGATGGAACATCCACCCCCAGACACAGCTATGCACCAAATCCTCTAGTGCAGCAGAGGTTGGTATATCATCCAGGACCGTCATATCGTCTACGGAAGTATTAAACCTGGAAGGCAAATAAACTTGGAACGCATCAGGATTGTAATTAGTCAATGGTGTACTGTAGGAAAAAGCTACAATCCTAATGAAATGACCACTTGATAGTTAACGCACTGAGGCTGAATAGCTTTCAGCATACTGATCGAAGAAAAACGTTCTCCATATAGGTTGCAAGGTAAACCGCTGTGGAAAGAGGGAAAGATATGGTGCAGAAATAAGCGAATGAGGAATCCGGGTGGCAAATGGAGTGTCTGTCGCAGTCCAATCTACTGTGTTGATGTGCTAACTTCAGGTGATGACCACAATTTCCCGAGTGTGATGCCATTTTCCGCATACCCCTACATGGGCGAGTTTCTTCCGTCAGTATCCGGTCCGCAAGGAGCAGATTACATTGGAAGCGACGGTAGTTAGTAGACAACAATTGTAGAGTTGAAAAACGTTCCTTGTAGACGACGAAGCTAAGTCCCTTGACAAACTTTGTTGAACGCCGCTCTAGCTGTTCTATGGATTGCTAGTCACGTTTCAACCTTGGGTTCCAGACAAAAACAGCATACATTCAGTGTGACCTGATGGTCGCCTGAAGAAGGGAGACGTGGATCGGTTATTGCATACGCACTCTTTAAAAGCTCGACCTTTCTAGTAAGGACGATTAAAGCTATACTGCACTGGGCATAACAGCCCAAGTCATTTTGTACAATCACCACGAGATCTTTTTCTGGTTTGGTGACAGCAAGCATCTTGCCACCCAGAGTATAGCTAGGGTCGCCATGAATACGAAGACTTAATGCACGGAATTTATTAGTGTTGCATGGTAGGCGTTTGATCGTGTAACATGCGTGTAATGAATGCAGGTCGGGGTGAAGTTGCCTTGTATTGTTGGGGGAGTTGATTGCTGACGGATTCATGGTCGCGCGTGGGTCAAAAACGGTACGTGATTCTCGAATATTTCATAATCACGAAAACGTATATTTTATATCTCGCAATCTTTTGGTTAGTATTCCATCTTCTACTATTTTAATTATGTACACTTAAATATCGATCTCAAAGCAAGTAATTCTACATAAAATTCCCAAGACAAACAGCTGCTCAGTATATTTAGATCAGAATACTTTCGATATTCTAAATAAATTACGGAAGTTGAAATCCGAACTAGATGAAATTTAAAGAACGACTCTTTTGTTACTCAGGTTTGCAAACCCTTGCAAATTTTGATTATCCTCTTGAAAGATAATTCAAACATTGACAGGGACATACTTCAACGAAATAATATGTTCGTTGAATCAATTGTTACTGAAATTTATTAAACAGACTTAAGATATAAAAATGTTATACTGTTTAATATAGATGACAGATATCCATTACACGATCTGAAAACTGCTATCTGTTCCACTTATGGCTTCCCATTAGATTGTGCTTCATTAAATCGCTTGAGGAAAATTAGACCTTCGAAATGTTGTCCAATCTTATTACAACTCAGTGACAAAAGCTTTGCATTACACATCTTAGAACATACGAATGTTATCAAATCGAATCACAGATTTAACAATGTCTTCATTAAACCTGATCTTACACCAATGCAACGGAGATTCTGGTTCAACAAACGTATCATTACTACACTTTATTAAACCTGATCTTACACCAATGCAACGGAGATTCTGGTTCAACAAGCGTAACATTACCACCCAATTTTCCACCAAATCTTCCAGTAATTGAAAAATAACGATGGAATTTGATGAGGTGCCAAAAAAGCAAAATGCACCTCCAACTTCGCTTTTTTCAGTCAATAAATCAACACAACCCAGTATGCCAACAAATAGTACTACATCTCAGTCAAGAAAAAGAACATCATTACCTAAGCCTCGACATACTAGCACCAACGTCTATTTTGAATTCTCCACATATTCTACTGGGAATTATATAGTAATGCATAACCCATTAGATCACAACTTTCCATTGCATATCCAACAAAGCACTCCACAATACTTACTTAGAATTCTGCCTGACCTACTGTGCAGTCGCATTTTTTGTTGCTGTTTTTCAGTTCAGTTCAGTTTAGTTTGCACAGGACAGTATGTGGCTAACAAGCCAATCGAGCGTCCAGAATTTCTTTCGGTGGAAAGCTGCAGAGAAGCACCCACCACTGCCAAAACGTATATTCTTTTTGTCTGTTTGAAATATTCGCCGATCGCGAAGCCAAGAGATTATCCGGGTAGAACTTAGGAAGCACCGCGTTATAGCCGATGCTGGAAAAAGAAAAAGCAGTTTCTCTTCACCAGCAGGGTGAGAGGTTAGCTGAAGTAGCATTGTGTATAATAGAAATTAAAAAACACACAGAACTCTAGCCCTCAGTATATTTACAGGATAACGCTAAAAAATGAAAAACCTAAGCTTGTAAAGCAATTAAGGCGAGTATTCAGGAAACAACTTACCCCAGTTGCGGTCCAACCCCTGCTTAAAACTAGACACGGTACTGCAGGATATAAGTTCTTCTGGAAGCCGGTTCCAGAAATTTACCACCCTGAGGCTGAAAAAGTGTTTCCTGGAGTCTAGCCGACATCGCTCCTTAGCAAGTTTGAGTGAATGGCCCCGGGTACCCAGCTCAGGACTTAAGGCAAAGAAGTCGGTCATGCTAACGCCACTTAACCCCTTCAAGATCTTAAAGGTTTCAATTAAGTCACCTCTCAAACGACGGCGCGTAAGTGAAAAAAGATCTAGGGACTTTAGGCGTGCAGCGTAAGGTTTCCCTCGCTGACCCTCAATCATGCGAGTTGCGAGACGCTGTACGCTTTCGAGTTGAACGATATCCTTCCTGGACACAATATTCTAAGTGCGGCCTAACTAATGCCTTGTAAAGGGGCAGGAATACCTCGGGTCTTCTGCTGGATAACACGGATCTCAGCCGAAAGAGAACTTTGCGAGCACGTTGAGCTGCAGCGGCGCATTGGTCCTCCCATTTGAAGTCCGTCCTAACCAGTACTCCTAAATCCTTAACACGCTGTGTGGCGCTTACAGTGAGAGAATTGCCCGACACCTGAACTGAAATCTTATCAACCAGTGCTGACAAGAGTTGGCTCTTATTAAGGTTAAGTGGGAGGTCCCACTGATGTGACCAGTTTATGACCCGTTCAAGGTCGTGCATCAAGGTATCTTCGTCCGTTGATCCGATGAATTTAACATCATCCGCAAAAATGAAGCATGGGCACTTCAATGCAGAGGACAAGTCATCGATGAAAATCAGGAATAGAAGAGGACCAAGTACCGAACCTTGGGGTACACCACTGATTACGTCGGTTTCATTCGACAGCGTAGATCCTACCCTAACTCGGAATGTCCTACCTGTTAGGAAGGCCTTTATCCAAGCAAGTAGACTACCCCGAATGCCTTTTGCTGCTAGCTTAATCTCTAGAAGGCGGTGGTTTACGGAATCAAAAGCCTTGCTGAAGTCTAGGTAGAGGGCTTCGACAGGCTTCCCTTCATCCATCCTTTTAGTGGCAGTATTGAGAAAACTAAGAAGGTTTGTCAGGCAGGATCTACCCTTAAGAAATCCATGCTGAGTTACACTCAGTAGAGAATGCCGACAAAGATGCTGACAGATTTTGTCACGCAGCAGTTTTTCCATTACTTTCGAGGCGATGCTAGTCAGGCTGACAGGTCTATAGTTACCAACAGTTGAGCTGCAACCACCCTTGTGTACTGGCACGATTATAGCTTCTTTCCATTCACTAGGAACCACTCCCATGTTCAAGCATGAATTGAAGAGCTTGCATAAGGGTTCTGTAAGCACTGGGGCAAGATTCTTTAGCATAATCGAGTGGATACCGTCTGGTCCCTCAGCTTTGTTGACGCGAACATGGATAAGTGCTTCATACACCTCGGATTCCATGAAGGACAACTCATCTAGTGCAGGAGCGCCAGGTAGTAGATTAAACGAGCTAGACGGAGCAATTAACGAATTATCACGTCTTTGAATGCCACTGAAGAACCTAGAGAAGGCACTCGCCTTAGACAGGTCGGTATCGGCTACTTTTCCGTCCTCCATATTTAAATCTCCAATGTTTTCCCTGGTTTTTCCTGACACTTCTGATCATATCTTCGCCGAATCTGCTTGGATTTCTCTCATTCCAAGAATTCTGTGCTACTTTCGATCTTATCTATCGGAATTTATTTGTTTTGCTCTTGTCAACGGATTAGCAGCAAAGTTATCATATCGGCGTAAATTTCACAGTTTGCTCACGCGCGCAAACTTTTTTCAATCGCTAACTATTCTACGGTTTTTGCTATCATTGCAAAGATCGCGTCGAGCTACGAATTTTGATACTTATTTCTGTGTTCTAGCTTGTGTAGTTAACGAGTTATATTGGATTATTTGCAACATGACGAAATCACGTGTTTCAAAACAGCCACCTCGACCCGTCGAACAAAAACCCGTCACACAGCCGAACAACCCAATTCAGGCTACTAACATGTTTCACCGCATCACGAGAACCAACATACGGACTAAAAAATCGATCGATCAAACAGCGACATCGGACCAACTTGACCTCATTGCTAAGGGCCTGGATCCGGCGAACGCAACAATGGTCACGGCCGGCCCAGCTGATGGGACGAATCCCGACACGCAGAATTGTCCCGAAGTCACGTGCAAAGCATGCGAACAACCGGTGAGTCCCATGGCGCGTAAAGTAATAACGTGTTTTCTGTGTATGGGTAAAATCCATGGTAAATGCGACCGTACTTTAGCCCCTGACCCGATAGCATTATTGAATAATGAAATGGTTCCAGGTGCATGCTATGTCTGTGTTCGTTGCAGAGCTAAATCATTGCACTATAACGATACTTTTGGATCCAAAATAGAAAATAGAATGGTCGGTTTGGAGTTGGGCCTTCGACGTGTGGAAGAAATGTTGGTAAATCATGTGAGTACGCAAGTGATCACTGATGTAAACCATCATATCAATACATCGATTTCGGGACCACCATTGAAGGAATCTAAGACTAAGGCTACTCGTGTGCCAAAAAAGCAAAAAAGCAGGGTTATTCCCGTTTTGGAATCAGCTAAAACGACCACAGAAGTAGGACATTCTTATAGAGATATGCTGTTACGGTCGACCTCAGCTGTACACTCCAAAACTGCTGTACCCGACTCACAAAGTCAAGCCACAAAGGTTTTTAATTCTAAAACGCCTGACTTTCCGATACGAAAAAAGAACACCCCATACAGGCTGAACGTGATATGTACGAATGTCAGCGAGTCCCAAGAAAGCCTGTTTGATAGCAAACAGAAACATGATGTCGATAAATGGTCTGAACTTTGTCACCTAATGAAAATTGAACATGTAAACGCAGAAAAGGTGACTCGTCTAACCCGCCATTCATCTTCACCTCATATTGGTCAACCTCGCTTGCTCAAGGTAACACTAAAATGCGAGGCTGATATCGAGAACGTATTGCTGAATGCATACCTACTCAAGTCAGATTCCGACTCCAACTGCCGCATATATCCCGATGTACCATGGTGGGAAAGGAAGGGCAGCTTGAACGACAGGGAACAAACGGTATCGCGAAGTATAGTTCTACTTGGTGTACCAGAAAATACTTCTAAAGCATCGAATCAGGAAACGGTAGAGCACGACGTCAAACAATGGCGCTACATTGCGTGTTCTCTCGATATTTCTAATGCCGTTGTTGTGGACACTTTTCGAGTTCCTTTTTCGCCAAAATACAAGGGGGATGGACCGAAACCTCTGAAGATTACGTTCTTGACCAGCGCTATGGCTGAAATAGTAAGGTCGGAATGGACAAAAAAGAAACGAACACTACCCAAGGATGTTAGACTTAGCCCACCCAAACCAATGAGTGAGACACACTCGCGGCTGGGGGCGGTAGACGGTAGCATTCCCACCGAAACGGAAGCAATCAATACATCAAAAAACGTAGTGGGTCCGGCTCAAACCGAGTCGGACCGAATACATCATACACGGAACAACATGTTGATTCAAACTGTTGGAGCGCAATAACTAGCCCACAAGTTACACCCTCACGAGCACTTACTGTTAAGCCTGATCTGGCATCTCATCGTCCTACCCCTTACCTCATATCACCCGATTCATCACTACACCGAGTCATATCGATCAAATGTATATATACTAATGCTCAATGTTTAGTCAACAAGCTGGCAGAACTCATTGATATCTGTGTAGAACAGTCCCCTGACCTTATTGCTGTGACGGAAACCTGGTATCAGCCCAGTATGACGGACAGTGAACTCTCAATCCCTAATATGACACTTTTTCGTCATGACCGTGATGGCCCGGGAGGCGGCGTTGCATTGTATTATCACAAGCGCTTCAATGTTAATATCATTGCAGATACTGATCTTTCACTCACAGACACGCTGTGGTGTTCACTTGACCTGGAATCTGGTGAGAGCTGTACAATTGGGGTTATATATCGCTCACCAACTTCGACCGTCGATCATAATGATGTGTTAGTTGAAAGACTTCAGCGCATCAGCGCTCGGCCACATGCTCAAATATTGATTATGGGGGATTTCAACCTCCCGCAGCTATACTCGAGAAATCAACACCCAATTACCTCACTGGAACATAAATTTCAAGAAGTATTTGATCTAGTCCCCCTGTACAATCACGTTTGCAACCACACACGAATGCGAGGGACAGACCGGCACTCTGTTTTGGACCTAGTTTCAACTTCTAACGAATCAGCTATTGAATTAGTACACTATGAAGCTCCATTGGGACGGAGTGACCATGTGATGCTCGTGTTCGATTATGGATGCAGTGCATCGAGACACAGTGACGAATCTAAAATCATCCGTAAAGTCGACTTTTGGAGACTCAAAGAAGCACTTTGTGAGCTGAATGATGTTCAACTTGATTCTAGTGACTCAAATACACATTATAACTCTATGATAAACTAGCTTCAGATGCAAATCCATTCGAACTCTCGATATATTCAGAGAAAAGATGTCCACACCCTCCGTTTCTCTGTTCGCAGCAGAACTAGAAAATGGATTTCATTGAAAAGGCGTGCTTGGGTTACTCATTGCAATAACGTCACCCCTACATCTTGGCTACAATTTTGCAGAATACGTAACAGAGTCACCACCCTAATTCGGCAGGACAAAAACAGTACCAGCAACATATGGTGGAACGAATGGAAGCGAATCCGAAACTATTGTACAAAATTGTGAATGACAGAACCAAAGTTAAACCAGGTGTTTTCCCGATCATGACAGAAGAAGGTTTGACTGTCACAGTCCAAGAGACGGCCGATGCGCTTGCGTGCTTTTACTCTCAAGTCTACTGCCCTAAAAAGCAATTATTGCATCATGAATTATCAAACACTGTAGAACCACTAACTGAGCCCGTGATCGATCAACTGGTGGTGAAGCGACATTTACGTCGATTGAATACAAAGAAATCTCCCGGGGAGGACAATATTACCCCAGCGATTCTTCATGTGTGTTATAGAGAGCTTTCAAATAGCTTAGCGGCGGTTTTCATCCAGAGTCTTGGTGAAGGTTGTGTACCTTTGGCTTGGAAAACGGGTGTGGTAACACCAATTTATAAAGGTGGCAGTCGTTCTGACGCAGCAAATTACAGACCTGTAACGATGCTACCATGTATTTTAAAAATTATGGAGCGCATTATAACTGAATGTATTGTGGGTCAGCTTGAAGCACGACGTCTTTTGTCAGCAGCACAACACGGGTTCCGCCGGACCAGATCTTGTCTTTCGAATTTACTGATCACACTAAATGATTGGACGATGTCGCTCGATCAAGGCTATACGGTACATGCTTGTTATATTGATATTTCAAAGGCTTTTGACAAGGTAGACCACAGCTTGCTCCTGCAAAAGCTAGTGCGATATGGAATAACAGGTAACTTACTATCGTGGCTAACAGATTAGCTGACCGATCGGCACGTGCGAGTTCGCATTGACGGAGTATTGTCGAAAAGTATCGATGTCACGAGCGGGGTGCCTCAAGGTTCAGTGCTCGGACCTATTCTTTTCCTCTTATATATAAATGATATAACTGAAATAGTGCGATGCAAGCTCGTTCCTTTTGCAGATGACATTAAAATATGGAAGCAAATCCGATCTAATGAAGATTGCTTAATGCTGCAAAACGACTTGGATGTTCTGTATCGCTGGTCTCTAGAGAATCAAATGCCTTTCAGCCTACGTAAATGTCATATGTTACAGCTTGGCCGTAACTGCGAATATACATACCATCTAGGCCACGATATCCTAAATTGGACCACAACTGAAAAGGACCTCGGAATTTGGATTACTAATAACCTGAAACCGAATATGCATTGTAGAAAAGTGTTTAATCGGGCATGTGGTATATTAGGAATCCTGAGAAGAATTTTTGGACGGTTCTCGTCCAAAACAATTCCTCGTATTTTAAATACTTACATCCATCCAACGATGGATTATTTGATCCCAGCCTGGGCACCGTGGTTGCGCAAAGACATCGAGATCCTGGATCGAATATACCACAAAGCTACAAAGTTAGTTGAAGGGATGCAGCGGGTCCCGTATCAAGACCGAATGGCCATCCTTGGTTTGCGTGATTTTACACGAAGGCGAATGAGGATCGACCTGATTCTGGCTTACAAGATACTGCGGATCGAAAACCATCCGCTTAGCGAACTAATAAAAGTAAACTCCCCTCGAAATACACGCAGTCACTCGTGTTGCCTCGAAATACCGCACTCAAGACTTGATTGTCGTCGCTATTTCTTCTCTGTGCGTATCTGCTTTCTATGGAATGCGCTACCGCAAGATGTTGTGAATGCAACGACAATTGGTGTTTTCAAATCGAAATTGGATGCATACGTCAAACAAAACCCTGAATTTGGCCCGGTGTATTGAAGCAACATGAACCCAGAAAAATATTAACAATGTGATTTTGATTAAATTTTTCTTTTTGCAATAGTTGTCATCCAATGGTACGTGTAAAGCATTAGCTTTTTATCACCATAAAATCTTGATTCTTGATTCTTGATTCTGATCCCATTGCTGAATTTTATAACCCATCACCGCCTTTTCATCCTAATAGCTGGTTCCTTTTCACACATTTCCAGAAATCGAACTAATTTCCCACTCAACCTCCTCTGTTCCTCTACTGAAACATGAAAAGTTTTCCAATCCCAACATGAAAGTTTTACCACCCTGCCTCACATAATGATCAATTACACAGTATGCGATTCTCTAGCCATCCCCTCTCATCTCTTCGATTTATTCTTATTAATGCTCGATCGATAATTAACAAGGTATTAGCTTTAAGTTCATATCTTCTTTCAGACCCCGCTGATATTATAATAATAACTGAACCTTGACAAAAGAGGAACAATCAGACTATGAACTGTTTATTCTCAACTATCAAATTTTTACGAGGGACCGCGTTTCGAAACGTGTAGGTGGATGCTTGTTTATATTCACCGTGATATCCAGACATATATCAACATTTCATTTGTCTTCGATCGTATCAAAGATTCTATCTGGCTGAAACTGCCAGCTTTTGTTCTCCTACTTGAATGCATCGAATCCGTCTCCTCAGCGGAAAGAACCCTATGTAGCTTCAAAACACAACACCACAGTCAAGCAAGCCGCGAAGCCAGGTAGTACCAGCGGCAGTTCTGTCTGGCAACAACGCAAGCCGCTTATTCTACGTCACTGATGCTTTAAGAGAAGATGCTTTTTCTGATCGACAAGGGAGCCGAACTGAGCGTCATCCCACCCACAAACTCAGAATGTAAATGCGGCGAACGGTACGTCAGCAGCATCTTCCGGAACACCAAGAATTACAATACTTCTTGGATTACGTTCTTCACGGGGTTTCTCCGACGACTTTCGCTCCCACCATGGTAGGTCTGCATGGATACGACATGTAGTCTCTGAAACACCTCTGAGAATGTAAGCATTTAAGAGTACGTTTTCCACGTCCTCCGTAGTTTGCAGCGTTATTCTTAAAAGGCGAGGATCATCCGTGTGAGGAGAATTCAGGTGGCGGTTTAATCGAACTATTGATGAGGGAGTAACCGCGGCCAATCTCATCTGACTGCAGAGTTTAAACCACTCAGCTGAGTCATTTTTTTGTTTAGCTTCAAACAGCGTTTCCTGCGACTCGGTCACGTTTGTACATATAACGCTAAGGTGCACACCCGCAGACTTTATTTTATAATTTGAGTCAGTTATTTTAGTAGTGGATTTTCTGAGTCCTTTCTCGGTTCCGTTAAGTCGATGAGTCACTGATCCCAACGAACGCTTCCACGTTTCAGTCGCCATCTGCGCGGTTATCTGGGCAAATGTTGGTCTGCTCGAGTATGATGTATTATCTACTAGCTTTTCGGCAATAATCTCTAAGTCGGGTAATGACGGTGCCTTTATGACGTGTATTATCAGTTCATTCAGTTTTGTATACTGGATTCCATTCCATTAAGACGCGTCTCAATATCACATTCAGGGGTTTTCGCCGCCGAGGCTGACGGTGTTGATTTGGCCTTGCAAAGCCGACAATCATAACAGACACCAGGACAATCATCTCCATTAATAATTGATACTAAATCCGAGGTCAGCGATTTGTCAACAGGCGTAACACGTGACAGACCTCGCCTTAGGACTTACCGACTTTCGGCAAACCGTGCACATGCATACCAGGGCGCTTTGTATCATTTTCGGGGTCATCCGGTCAGGGATGTGTGCAGTACTCAAAAGTTATGGAGCGGATTGTGTGTGGAAGAATTGTGAGTCATCTCAAAATTCAAAACTTGTTGTCCGGTGAGCAACATGGATTTCGGTAGTCTAGTTCTTGCTTGGCTAACCTACTGGAGACAATGGACGGCTGGACGCAGGCAGTGGATGACGGTGTTTGCGTGCATGCGTGTTACATGGACATATCAACAGCGTTTGATCGCGCGAAACATTCTATACTCCTGAGAAAACTGCACCATGTTGGTATTAATGAGTGCCTTCTTACCTGGCTGAAAAGTTACCTTCTTGATCGCAAGGCAATTGTACGTATCGATGGTGTGATGTCTGAGGAAATCGAAGCCACTAGCGGTGTACCACAAGGTTCGTTACTTGGTCCGGTTCTCTTTTTGGTCTACATCAACGATCTTCCAAAACTTGTCACAGCCAAAATAGTTCTCTTTGCGGATGATGTTAAACTTTGGATGCGCTGTGGACTGTTTGCGCTTACAAAGCGATTTGGACATATTGAACAGCTGGTCGGAGCGAAACAAACTTCCACTCAACTTCCGAAAGTGTAAAATGTTGCAAATAGGCAAAGATTTACCATTCTCCCACGACCTTGAATCGAAACAACTGGAATGGGCAACCAAAGAAAAAGACCTCGGCGTATGGATTAGTGGAAGTCTTAAAAATAGCATGCAATGCGAATCAGTGTACAACCGAACTTGCCGCATGCTAGGTATGCTTCGGCGTATTTTCGGAGAATTTTACGGTGAATCATTCCCCATGCTCCCAAATACGTATATTGACCAAGTGTTTGATTTATCAGTGCAAGCATGGGTACCATGTCTACAAAAACACATTAAGATGCTCGAGAGGATTTATCACAGAGCAACTTGAATGGTTGGCTGTCTCCGCAATTAACCATATGAGAATCGACTTGTGCATCTTAATTTGGATACACTGCTTCGCAGACGGGGTCGATTTGATCTAATCCTCCGGTCAAGCCATGTCACACGTACTCACCCACTGGCATTTTATATTCCACATTCCCACCGGGACTGCTGCCGGTTCTTCTATTCAGTGCGCGTTTGTTTCTCATGGAACTCCCTGACGTCAGATGTTGTACAATCATCTATTGAAAAGATTTTTAGGAACAAATTGAATATATTTATGCGTGGTAATTCCTCCCTACCGTTTATATAACATGAACTTTATCCAAACGAATATTTTTTCCATTATACCGCGACAATACATGACATTTTTGTGACTACAAAACTCTCGATCTTTCTAATGCCTCAATTTTTGTATATGTATTTATTATCGTTATACGAATATCCTGTTGTGTTGTACAGCTACGAGATTTTTTATACCATAAATTTTTAAATCATGAACCCCCTGTGGACGTTGACGTCTGCATCCATAAGACCAATTACACGAGTGTATAAATTTAACTTCGACGTGAAAATCTTACGAGTTTAAAAGAATTTGGTTTTGACGACTCGCGTTGGCGGTGCAGTGCAGAACATTATCTGCAACCCAGGGAGAAGCAGATATTGCTTTCCTTTGGTGAACGTAAATTACCACATCAGCGTAACTGTCACCTTTCAACAGAGTACTGCAGAGCGCCGTAAGCTATGCGGGAGGGATGTTCATGTTGAGTCGAGCTCTTTCATTATTTGAAACGCTATCGTTTTAAAGTCACGACTTTCGATGTCTTTATGAGAATACATTCAAAATGTCACTCGCTTATTAGCAGTACAATCGTATATATTATAAAAATAGTAGTATATATAGTATTACTCTATGTGAGGCAAATAATTTCCTGGAAAACGTTCTAAGTAAAATCTGCACATATATGTTTGAAAGATCATTAAATATTTTGAATATGAAATTTTTATCGTTATAAATGTACCCATTGAATTTATTTGTCAATTTCATTAGGGCAAATATTAGTTTAGCTTGAGCACAAGGTCACGTCTTTTAGTGAAATATTTGCAGAAGTAAAGAACGAAATCTTTCGTTGCACAAGCATCGTGTATTAACAATCGATTGGAATATGTTTGGGACCGATCGTGTATTCATAATGCAAAGGAATTTGTGTGCAATCAGTTAGAGTAGTTTTTGGGTAACGTTTCACTTCTGACACAGAAGCTTCGTCAGACCAAGGGTGATAGTAAGGACAGGGAACATGATTAAGTAGCGGTCAACCCACCACCACTTATTTGACATTGCCGCTAAACAGCCTATAGTACGCCCACGGTGTGTCACGTCTCGTGGGAATGACCAGGATCAGTGGTCCATTTTCCTCACAGTGTGTATCCAAAACAATTTGATACAAGTGAACACGGTCAAGGTCAGTTGACACAGCTGCCCACATACGTAAAAGTACATAACTAACAGGGCTAACGCTATTTTTGAAAAAAAAAACAATAAACTAATTAACTAGTAGGTATAAGGTGAATAAAAACTATTTACCGTCGCAGTAGTACCGAGCGCCAGATTGTGGAGATTTCTACCCCATCCACCTTATTGACTGCCAGTGGACCTGCCTTCGCAATTTCGACCGCCTCCGCATGTAGGCGTTCGCTAAACGGTTTAATACCGCGTCTTAATATTTCCACATTGTCTAGATCGACGCTGTGGCCCGTATCTAAAACGTGCTCCGCCAAGGCGGAATCACGAATAAGGGATTGATATTCCTTCGCATCCCGGGGCTGTTTCCGTACACGCTTTCGGTGTTCTTCGATTCTAGTGTGAATTTCCCTGGAAGTCTGGCCTATGTAAACACCCGAGCAGTCCT